>PVLD010018991.1:0-37545 GCA_004027595.1 Dinomys branickii
GGACTTTCCCACGTCTCGCCCCGGCAGCCTGGTCCGCCCTACCACATCTCCCCCGGCATCTCAGAGAAATACGCCCAGTTTAAACTTCCCAGCCGAGGTTCCGGCATTCACGCTCACCAAGTCTGTCTCGAGCTGGTGGTGTTTATTAAGGAGGTTCGCTCCCTTGCTGCTCACCCGGTCGCCATCTTCCCTGGATCCCTTTAAGGCACTTTTGAAAGAAAAACTTTCATTACATTAACTTTAGCAGAGTCTCTCTGGAAAGAGATCAATTCATGCATCACGTAGTGAAAGAACAAGAAGAGCTTTGGAGACCTCTGTGTTAGCAGTGTGAAAAGTAGGCTTTGGGAGGATGAATGTAGAAGCAAGGTAAAAAATCATCTGGCTACCTGCAGGTGGGTGTGTGCCTTGTTTGGGTCTGATCTGGTGCAGAGTCCCTTGTGAGGGGCTCACTGGGAGTTCCGTAGTTCCATGTCAGTGTTTATAGTGGGTTTCACCACTTTGCTTACATACAAACCCGATGTGCCGGAACTATTTCAACGTGATGGGAGAATAATGATTCTGTTGAAATTAAGGTTTTTTAACGAAATGTACAAATATAATATTAGTGAAATAGCTTTTTAACTGGATTCTTTCCTTGTATAGAATGAGATAAGAGAATAAAAATCACTGGGTGGTTTAAAACCAATGTTTTATATTTCTTGTCTTTCCACTGGCATCTTTCTAACCTGCAGGCTGAAGGTACCCTTCCCTCACTAGTGCGACTACTGCACAGTGATCCAGAAGCCTAGATGTCCCTGGTAAACCAGCATTTTCTAACAGGTGAGCTTTTCTTTTGTTCCCTTTCTATTTTTTCTCTTCAGCTAATGCATCTAAGTTCAATTTCTTTTCTTTTTTCTTGATTCTTCTTATTGGTTCAATTACAAATTTCTGGTCACTCATTTTCCTCATTTTCTGATTTTCTTATTCAGGGTTAGTATTTCTTTGGTTTTTTTTTCCCCTTTCTTTTTCTTTGCTTATGTTTTCTAACCTTTATTTGTTTACTTTGCTTCTATTCATTCTTTTCCTCACTTGTTGATATTATTTACTTAGTCTTACTTATTTTGTGTATATGTGATAAACTTGAATGCCATATATGCTGTCTCTTTATAAAACATAACAAGACGCAACTCTTGGATAGGAAAGGAACTGCATGCAAACTAAAATTTCCCTTCCCACGAGATTTAAGGTCTCAATATCTCTCTATCTCCTGTCCTTTCCAAGTCATGTTCTGCAGGTGTCAACAGCATTCAGCCCTTCTGTCCCTCCTTCCTCCGGAGGCTGCTTTCTGCTGCCCTTCTGTGTTGCTGTAAGGATGAAGCCAGCCTCCTAAGAACACCACTAACGGAAAAGTGCCGAGTACCCTAAATTTAGGGAAGGACGAGGACAGGAGATTAAGGACCGCAAACCACAAAATAACTTCACCTCGGCTATAGATACAAATTTCCCTGAGAATGTGTCAGCGTTTCTCCAATAGAGATTTTGTTTCGTTTATGTTGTTTTTGCATAAACAGTTTCCTCTAAAGTGCTAGGCTTTCTTGTTGATATTCAGGTTTGATTACATGTTGTATGTCTTAATATTTAAGGTCCTAAATTTCTCTAAGTACCAATTTAGAGAATAAGGAAGTCAACATAAGGGCACTTCCGTACTTAAAAACCAAAGAAGAAACAATATGTTCATAATTTTTAGAGTAAATTTAAACTTTCTAATAGTTAATTTAGCACTCTATGATGCAAAATTTCTACTCTGTAACTGCATCTTGGATAAATTAATGACATTTCTGCAGCAAATAAGTGACAGTTTTAGTTTTAATCATGAAAATAAAGTTAGATTGTTTTAAAATTCTACTAAATGTATGTTGATCATCTTTCCATTATCATGATGTAACACTTGAGGCAAGCAGGTTATAAAGAGAAAAGATTTATTTTGGCTTACCATTCTGGCAGTTTCAACCCATGAGCAGTTTGTCTTCTTCAACTTGTTCATGCGGCAAGGAATCAGGGCGGGAGCGAGTGGTGGATTAAAACCGCTCTCCTCACCATAAACCATAAGGCAGAAAGGAGCAAAGAGGGACAAAGTCTCACTGCTTTGCTCAATCCCATGGCCCAGTGACCCCCAAATCTCCTACTACATCTCACCTTTGAAAAATTCTACCACCTCCCAATTATGCTTTCATGGAGACCAAGTCCTTTACTACACGCGTGTTTGGGAGACATTTATTACCCTAATTATAGCAAAGAAACAGTGAATAAAATTAGCTCCAAATATAAGTATGGATTTTTCCCCAGTATTTAAATATAGCTCAGTATTGTGGTTTTTCTCTTTTATTTGTAAAAAGAGAATAAAAAAATAAAAGCAATTACAGAATTTCAAAACAAGATGATAGGAAATTAACAATGGTTGTTATATTGCACATTGTTATCTTCAAAGTAGCTGTTCAGATTACCAGGCATGCAAAATTGATCAAACAATTAAGCATAAACTGTTCCTTCAAAGACATTAAAATTTATTACCTGGCTGAAAGTTTCATGTCATATGCCCATTGTCTTAACAAAGCATTTTTATTTTTTCTTTTTCCAGATTTGTAGACAATTCAGGACACTTGTCCCTAAAGGCAATACAACTGTTTCCAACTTCATAAATTATTTAGTTGTAAACATTTATACAGATGATACAGTTGATATTGTTAACAGCTTAATAGGTGTTTAATATTATTTTGAAAAGTATCATTATTCATGTAGCCATTCCTGTGTTGAACAAATAGGGTATTTTCAGTATTTTTCTACTTCAATTAGTGCTAAGATAAATATCCTTTTTCAGCTATGGATCGAATATTTGTTGAGGGACTATTACGTCAAACAGTATTGTAGGTGATTAGGTGTAAGAGCAGATGGAGATTACCACCCCGATGAACCTTCTATCCACTGGGAAAGAAATAGGTAATTAACAAAGTAAATCAGCCAGTGATGTTGTATATTTGGAGGACATAAGTACACTGGAGAAAAATAAAGGAAGGAAGGGATTGGAGAAGGCAGGGAGTGTTACGGCATTTCAAGAGTGTGGTCTGAAAGATCTTGATGAAAGGTAAGATTTAAGCAAAGACCTGAAGGAGGGAAGGACAAGTTACAGAATGTCTAAAATGGGGCAGGAGCATGCCCAGCAGGGTTGTAGCTATGAGAATAGAATGTCTTGAGAGAAGAACACTAGGACATGAGATCAGACAGGTAGCTGGGTCCATATCTTTCATTCTCTACAGGAATTGTAGGATCATGACATTTTTCAGCAAAGATGAGGGTGAACTATTGGAGGATTTTAATCAGAGAAAGAATGTAGACTGACTTGTTGGCCCAGCAGCTCTGGCTATTGCACTGACTCTTTGAAGTGAAAGTAAAATGAGTTAAAAGCCTGTTGCAATAATACAGTGAGACCTGGGAGAGGCTTGGATCCTGGTAGTAGATTTGATACTCAGAAACTGGTCAGATCCACATATATTTGTATGGTAGGGCTGTTGAGATGCCACCGTCAGTGTAACCGTGTACTGCTTTCAAGTTTCCAAACTTTAAAGTTTGGGACCCTCTCATCTATCTTCTATCTACCAATATTTCAAAGCAAGCCCAAAGATTTACCTCTACTAACAAACCTGAACATTTTTCTAGTTATTTATGAATACTGTCTGTGGTGTTGATGATCTCTTTCGTCTCTCCCATATACCCAGCTCTTTATTTTTATTTTTCAAAATATGCTATAAATAACTATATTATGCTGTAAGTCTGACCAACTAACCAAACCTCCGTAAAAGATTGCTGTAATTTTGGTATTCATTTACTGAACTATTAACTTTTTGAATATTATTGTCTTTCACTGAAACTTATAGAGAGTCATAGCCCTGAAGACTCCTAAACTAGCTGTTATGACCAATGTTTCCCTAATTCTTAATGTCATTGTATCTCAGCTCGCTGCCACACACAGAAGCCTGACATCTTTAAGAACAATTTTGGGTCATCCTCATCCTTACCGTTTCTGAATTCTTTGTCTTTCCACATTACTTGATATTTCAGACAATCTTAATGTAATTATTCATTTAGTATATTCAAAATGCCAAATTCCTCATGCTTAGTTTGTATATGAGTTTTCTCGACTTTCCATAACAAAGCAACACCTACCAGGTGGCTCAAAGCAAAAGTCATTAACTGTCTGTAAGGTAGATATTTGAAACTGACGGTTCTATGTACAATCTGCTCTATTTCTTTCTCTTGCGTGTGGTGTCTTTGGCGTTTCTTGGTTTGTAGACACACAACGTGGATGTTGTTTTCTATCATTACATGCCATTCTCTATGTCTGTCTTCATGTCATCTTCTTTCTGAGTCTCTCTTAATGAAGTCATATATTGGACCCTAGGAACACTCTTATTTCAGTATGACCTCTTCTTAACTTGATTGCAACTGTAAAGATTCTATTTCTGAATAAGATCACATTTATAGGTACTAAGGTTAGTACATCAAAATACTCTTTGTGAAAGAGTTGGTTTTTAAAATATTGATTCTGAAATAGTGTTATGGGTTGTATCTAGATGTTCCCCAAAAGCTTCATGTGGTCATAGATGGGGTTTTTCTGAGGTTAGTGGACCCAGACTGTATGATACTGAGATTAGGGTGTGATGCTGCGGTTGATTCATTAAGGCTGCCCCACTCTGGCAGTGAGTGTTACACACCTTAAAGGTGGGAAGCATGAATCACATATAAGGGACGGAAAGAGAGCTGCTGTGGTTGCTTCTCGTTGCTTGCTACTTCCCTCCTTTGCTGCCTTCTTCCCTCCATAAACTCTTTCCCCTTTGCTGTTCCCCTTTGCCACACCACCCTGCTTTGGAGCCAGGCAATTATGTTCTTTTTTTTTTTTTTTTTTTTGCGGTACTAGGGATCGAACTCAGGACCTTGTGCTTGCCAGGCAAGCACTTATTCCACTGAGCTATATCCCCAGCCCGAGCCAGGCAATTATGGACTGAAACCTCTACAAATTGTGTAGTACAAAAACCTTTCTTCCTTTAACTTTGCACATTGAGAACTTTGTCTTGGCCATGAGAAAAGTAACTAAGACAATTAATGAAAAAAATGTGTTAACATTTGGTGTAGAATTCATCCACAACTGGAGTAAGATTAATATTGAGAGAGGATAAAAATTAAAAAAAAAAACTGTGTTTCACTGACCACCCATTTGTTAAGGCTCACTTCATTTCGTTTTCATACTGAGAGTTATTCAAACAACTGAGGATCTCGTGTACATCAATATTACTTTTATAACACATATCTAGTCTTTGATCTAGTATGTACCCTCAATGACTCATCTGTTCTGACTGTTTTCTCAAACAAAATTGCAGTTTTTGAGGGCAGGCATCTTCATACATTTTTATGATATCCTTCTAAAATGTCTGCCACTGGGTTTGAAACCTATGGGAACCTCATAAGCATTTTTTGTTGAAACTGAAATGCCTAGGGGCCAAGGTGTTTGGATGACCAGATGTTTGGCAGTGGGTTATTTTCCTGATAGTATTCAAGTATCTACTCACCTTATGATCCTGATTAAGGTGTAGCTTCTTTTGGAAACTATGTCTCCACTATCCACAACTGAATTAAATGTCCCTATCATACCCTCGCATACCATTCTGAGTTTATGTTCATCACACTTTGTTTTAATTTGCTACTTACTTATCTCTCTCCCCAGTTAAGTTGTGAGCTTCCGTAGGGCAAAGGCTTTGCCCTAACACTATTGAATCCCCAGTGTCCAGGACAGCAGTCAGTTGTAGTTGGTACTTAATATAAAATTGTGGAATTAGTTTAATGAATGACTAAACATGCGACTTAATCATCCCCTCCCCATCTTCATTTTCCTTATATGTGGAATAAAAGCGAAGAGGTGCTGGTACTTACTGGAGTCTGCCATCAGTTCTGACTGAGGCTTGGCAAACATGGGTGTGATTAGAAAGCTACACCAATATATGTGACCTTCCTTTCCATGGGGCTCGGATAATTGTTAGTAAGCTACTGTACTCTGCAGTGGCCCTAGCCAGGTTGGCAGAGGATTCTGCCCTAGAGCTCAGTTTTGTGGAGGCTCTGAGAAGGAATCTGGATGAGACTGCCAAAGTTCAAGTCCATAAAATGCCAGACCTGGCAAGACAAAAAGATGTGCTGCTGGTAACCAATAAACAGGAGCCAAGAGGCACAATAGTCAACTTCTATCAATTTATTTCCATCTGTTCATATGCATTTAACTACCCTGAGTTTATTTAGAGACAATTATCCATGGCAACAGACTACGTCATTCCCTCTGAGAAGTTTGCAGTTTTTTTCATGAGAAGACTCAATGAAAATTTAAAACCAAAAAATATCACAGTGTAGTTTCCAACTAACAATTCTTAATTACAAAACAAAATTAAACCTGCTGAAAAGGAAGCTGCATAATGCATTCCAGTTTTTTTTAATGAAGGCATTGGTAGGGAGAAATGTAATCGTCTTCAGAAAGAGACTCTCATATATAACATTATGGATGAAACCAGCAAATCATGCTTCGACACTGTTTTGTAAATCTGAAATTTCTTCATCATATTTGAGCAAAGCCAATATTCATTACTGCCAATCATACGAACAAGTCAAAATATTGATCTTTTTCCTCACTGGTGCTGTAGAAACAATCCTTAATGGATCTTTTTAAATAAATTTAGTTATTTACTGCCATGCTAGATATTTTGCCAACTAATTAGCAGGGTAGAGTGTAATGAAAAGAAAATTAAGTTTAATGTAACTTCTGGAAAATACTGAATACAGTCTGAAAAGTTACAAGATTAAAATTCTCTGTCTTGATATCAATCTGTATCAGTCAGTGCTAACTAGATCTTAATTTAAAAATGTTTCCATTTTTTTCTTGCTTTATAAATTCCACTTAGTACTGATACAATTTCTATCACAATAATGTTTGACTAATTGCTCTTAACAAAAACATAAATCATATTTTAGGGTTTTTGAGGAAAGAGTCTCTTGTACAACAGAGAATAGATAGCTAGCAATCACAGCATACTGTAGTATTTAAATTTTAAAAATTAACTACAATAAAGATGTATTGCCATAAATTGACATCAAAATACCCCAACCTTTCTTTGAACACACACATGCCATCATCTCATCATTGTTACCACTTTCTTAAGCTGTTCCATATGTTATCTGCAATGTTTTAGAAGTTGTGATAAAAAATGCAACAAATGCTGCTGTCAAATGCTATTCAAGGAAAGATAGTTTAGCGTTTCTGTTTTAATATTTAGATCTTTGATACATTTTGATTTTAGCTTAGTGTATGGTGAAAGACGTGGGTTTTCTCTCTGGTATATGGAAAGCCAGTTTTCCCAGCACCATTAATTAAAGAGGTTATCATTCTTCCGGTGAGGCTGTTTTCCCCGTTTGTCAAAGAGAAAATAGCTATGTGTGTTTGGAGTCATTTCTGCATGTTCTAATATGCTCTACTGATCCTAAGGTCTGTTTTGTTGCCAGTACTATGCTGTTTTCATTGCAGTAGCTTTGTAGTAAACTTTCAAGTCAGGAATTGCGATGCTCCCTGCCTTGTCTTTGTTGCCCAGGACTGCTTTCACTATTCTAGGTTCCCTCTGGTTCCAAATGAATTTTAGAACTGCTTTCTCTAATTCTGTGAGATATGCTAATAATATTTTGATTGAGATTATATTAAATCTGTATAACAATTTTGGATATATGGCCATTTTCATTATGTCGGTTCTTCCTTGCCGAGAACAAGGGATAGCTTCCATTTTCTGATATACCCTTCACTCACCTTCTTCAGAATACTGCAGTGTTTATTGGAGAGATCTTTCACTTCCTTGGTTAGGTTAATTCCTAACTACTTCATTTTTCTTCATGCTATTATGAAAGGTATTGTTTCCCCAATTTCTCTCTCAGTGAGTTTGTTATTGGTGTATGGGAACACTATTCATTTTCTAGTGTTCATTTTGTACCCCACAATGCTACTACCGAATTTAGTTATTAACTGATAAATGTTTTGGTGGAGATTTTGGGATTTTTCTATCTACAGGATCATGTCATCTGTAAATAATGATAGTCAAACTTTTTCCTTTCCTATCACTTTTATTTTTTCTCATATCTAATTGCTCTGGCTCATGTTTCCAGACCTGAATTGAACAGGAGTGGTCTTGTTCCTCCTTTTAGGTGGAGAGCATTCAGCTTCTCTCCATTCAGTATGATGCTGGCTGTAGATTTGTCACAGATGGCTTTTATCAGGCTGAGATGAAGACCTCCAATTCCAATTTTCTTCAGAGTTTTTAATCATGAATGGAAGTTGGCTTTTGTCAAATGCTTTCTCTGCATCTATTCAAATGATCATGTGATTTTTGTCCTTGCTCTTATTAATGTACTATATCCACTAACAATTATAATGATATACATGGGAGGATTGCAATCCCTTTACATTTAAGCATGGTCTATGAGCTAACATGTGGTCTGTTTTGAAGAATGTCCCATGCGTGGATGAGAAGAATGTATATTCTGATGTTGTGGGGTGGAACACTCTGTAGGCAACTACTAGGACCATTTGGTCACAGGTTTGCTTCAATTCTAATATTTCCTTATTGATTTTTTTGTCTAATTGATCTGTCTATGTGTGACACTGCATATTGAGGTCCCCTGTTACAATTGTTAGCACTTATTTGATGTTTTATATCCATTAATATTTATTTTATATAGTTGGGAGCACTAGTACTTGGTACATATATATTTATGATTGTTATATCTTTCCTTGGATTGTTCCCTTTGTAGGGATGTAGTGGCTTTCTTTGTCTCTCTTAGTCTTTATTTGAAATCTACTTTGTCTTCAAATAAAATAGCTACAATTGCTTTTTTTCCAAGGCACTGTCACACAGAGTATTGTTTTCTATCCTTTGACTTTTAGTCCACGATTCTCTTTTAGAGTTAAATGTGCTTTTTGTATGTAGCATATTGTTGGATTTTGTTTCTTGACCCGTTCTGCCAATATTTTTCTTTTGATTTGTGAATTAGACAATTTACCTCAATGGTTATAACTGGTATGTATTGACTTATACTTATCATATTATTTTTCTATTGTTGGTTCCCTTTTCCACTCTATTTTTAAAATGGTTTTGGTACTGGGAATTGAACTCAGGATCTTGCCAGGCAGGCATTTGTGCTGAAGAGCTATATCTCTAGCTCCCTTTCTGTTTAATTACTTGCCTTGTTTGGTGGAATCATTCTATTGGTGTTCATAAAGTTGTGGTCCCTATTATCTCTTTCTAGAATGTCCTTCAGAAGATTTTGATGTGCTGATTTTGTGGTAATGAATTTCTTCATGTGTTCCTTGTCATGGAAGTATCTCATTTCTCCATCCATTTTGAAAGAGAGTTTTGTGGGGTACATGGACTTGAGTTGAAGATTTCTAGCCTTTCAGGGCTAGAAATACTTCACTCCAAGCCCTCCTTGACTTAAGTCCCTGTGTTAAGTAGTTTGCTGTGCTTCTGATGAGCTTTCCTTTATATGGTTTTTTTCTTTCTCTAATAGTTTCTAACCATTCTGTTTTTGTGTTGCATTTCTGAAATCTGGACTGTTATATACTTTGGTATAGATATTTTTTATCATGGCTAATTGGAGTTCTATATGCCTCACTTAACTGTATGTCAAATTCTTTTTTTGTACTTGGGAAATTTTCTTCTATTACTTCTGTGAACAGCTTTTCTATGTCATTTGTGCTACCTCCTGTTTCACTGATGGAATCTTATGTTATTCTTCTTTGCAATATCTAGCAGCTGCTGTTTCTTTTCTTTCTTTCTTTTTTTTTTTTTTTTTTGGTACTAGGAATTGAACTCTGGACCTTGTGCTTGCCAGATAGGTACTGTGCTGCTGAGCTATATCCCCATCAGTTGTTACAGTTTTGAGAGTCCCTTGCTACTTTTAAGAAAACTTGATCACTAGCCACAATCCTATCTTCTACATCTGTTATTCTGTTCATACATCAATTCATTTTCCTGTGTATATTTTCAATTGAATTTTTAAATTCCTTGATATCTCCCTGAATCTCTCGTATGAATTCCATTTCTTTCCTATGTTGGACATTCATGGTTGCCTTCATTTTCCTTAGATCCTGCATTTTATTTGTACCTGCTGCAGAGTCATTAACCATGTGTTTCATTATGGTGAACATCTCTGTAGTTATCTGAGAATTTATTTGATTTCTTCTAGAGCCTCATTGATCTCCCTTGTTATTTCTCCTGTTGCCAATTCAGCGAGTTCACTTCAGGTTGGAATTGCCACTTCAGGTGCTTGCTAGTTTTCCAATTGTTTCACCTCATTGCTCCTGGGTTTGCCTTTGATAAGCTGAAACTTTTGGGTTGCATCCTGCTTATGTGCCTTCTCATTTTCTATATTTTTGTTTAATTCCTGGATTGATGCTTGTAAATTGTTTATGGCAAGTAGTTTTATGGCTAGAATTTAGAAGCTTAACAAGTGACTATTTTTCAGAAATGTCTTCCAAATGTAGCTGGCTTTTTGGTTTTGAGACTGTTGCAAGATACTACAGCTTCAATTTATCTTGGATGAGAAGTGGCTGCCTAGGTTAGTCTAGTCTTTTGTTCTTTGTTGTTGACCTATAGTACTGTTTATGACCTGTAGGCAATCTTAGTCTTTTCATACCAGAAAGAAAAATTGATTCAAACAATTATGTCACCTTGTTTAAAGTAGTACAATCAGCAATAACAGTAACATCAAACAGCCTAGAAAATGACAAACTGGTAACTATTTTTTTGTCTTTTTGGGACAAGGTCTTACTATATAGTTCAGGCTGGCCTTGAGTTCACTTTGTAGCCCAGGCTCATCTAAAACTTGCAACAATCCTCCTGCCTCAGCCTCCCAAGTGCTGGGATTACAGGCATGCGCCACCATGCTGGGCAAACTGGTAACTATTAATTTGCCACATTTAATAATATGAACTATTTTTTTATGGTTGTATAACAAAGTCTAAAACAAATTAGAGAATTATATACAATAAACATGGCTTCAATATGGCAATTTTTTACCCTCAGGGGAGAAAACTTAAAAGGGTTTGGGGAAAACAGAGAAATAGAAGAAGAGGAAGAGTTTAGAAGTAAGACTGGAAGACGAATGAAGATTTTGTAAACTTTAGGTTAAGAAGAAAGGATGGAAAGAGAGAAGGAAGAAATAAAAGCAAAAACAGAAGAGAGCAACAGCAACAATAAAACTAGAAACAATATTCCTGTTCATATAAAATAATAATAAATAACCAACAAAAAAGAAAAAAAAGAAAAGAAAAATAAATGCCTACTTGAGGGTATTTCTCTTTTCTTACAGGTAGACAGAGTGCGCATATTGTTAATTCCAGGAGTTGATTGACTGCAGGGAAGTGGATGATCATAGCAACCCTACCCTTTTAGTTTCGGTGAAGTTTGGGCTGGTTTCTGGCTGTGAGGCTGCAGTCAAATTTGTTCATCTTGCAACAGTCTGTGCCTCTTATCAGCTTGAACTTGCCTCTCTGACTTCTTAAACTTGTTTCTTTGCCCTCCTGTGGGCTTGAACTCAGTTCTACCTCACTCTGACACTGGGAGCTTCTAGATGGACCCAGGCTGCAACTTCTCTGAGTTCTGAGCTCTGCTGGCCCTCTCCAAGACAGCTACCACCCAATTGCCCTCTCCTGGAGGACATCTGAACCCTAATCTCTCGTGAGCCACTGCAGTCCATTGTGTCTGCCTTATTCACTGGGCCTGGCACTTTGTGACTTCTGGCTCTTTCCCAAATTCAAAATGACCATGAAAGGTAAACATTTAGAGTTGATTCAAAACATTGATGTAGCCACAACTGTGCAACTAAAGATACTCATGAGAGAGGACATCCATAACTGCTTCAGAAAGTGATGAGAATAATGGAAGAGAAGTGTTTGATGTGAAGGGAAGGGTTTTGAGGGGACAAAATGATGAGGTATCTTTTATTAACATCTAAACATTCAGTGTAATTTTCAATCTTTCTTTTCTTTGTGTAGTGAGATGTTAATCTCTTTGTAGAAGTGAGAAAAGAAAGGTGACACCCATGTAGAGTTTATATGCTTAGTAAATTGAAGCTGAGAATAGTTTATGTGATACGTCTATTACTTTCAGAAACAACAAGAAAGCATACATGCTTTTCAGTGTATGAAATGATTGTAGTTATGAAATTTTCACATTTGAGCTAGCTTTTGTTATTTTCCCTAAGAGAATTTTCAGTAAATTCAGCAGCAAGTGCACATTCAGCACACAGTACGTGCCAGTGTATTGGATATAGGGTAAGTGAATTTTTTAGCATATCTACAGTATATACACGCACACAGAACATACATTGGTATGCATAGGATGTTTATATTAGGAAAGCCTGTGTATCCAAGGCAAAGTGCAAGCACTAGAACAAAGATCATTGCATATATCTGAAGCTAAAGATATTTAATCTTTTTTTTACTTTAAAGAGAATAAAAAGTAACAAAATAACAACAGAAAAAACAAAACAACACAAAAACAATAAAAATGATACTGTTTCAAAACAAGATGATAGCAACTTCATCAAAGACAGTTAATCTTATGAATTGTTCACACAGATGAGATTCTGAGAAGCTCAAAAGCATGACAAGGCAATCCACAGACCAACATCTCTAGGAGCCCTTCCTAATTGCTCGGAGAGAGGTGAAGGACCATGTTTCACGCCAACTGGACCACAGTTCCTCTGTCCAACAAGACATACTGAGATGACACAAAAATGAGAGTTAATATTCATTTTATAGAATAAAATGTGCCATTTATGAAACTGTCAAAGTGAGTGTGTGTATATCTACACCCTCCTTTACACTCAAAACTGTGATTATTTATATAATTTTAGGGCTATATTGTGACCAACTATTTAGGAGTAAACCATTTTTGGTAGGAATTTGTCAAACTTGGTGTGCAGCTGTGGGAGAGCAATATAGGTTTTCTGTGCATAGTCTTAAACTTTACAGAAATAAACGTTTTCTCTTTGTGTGTGTGTGTGTGTGTGTGTGTGTGTGTGTGTGTGCGCACGCTAAAGAAACAGACCAGGAAGCAAGAAATTAGTAGAAGCCAAGACTAGGCTTCTACTAGCATGGTGAGAATTAGTTTTCATTTGGCAAGAATAGGATATAACTGCAAAAAGCTCCTAACTAACGACACTACCCTTTTCACCCACTACTGGAAATGGAACGTCAGGATCACAGCCTATTTTGCTGAAGTCATCTTCTCCCTAAAATGTGGAGAAGGAAATGGAGAATGAAACCAATGTTTTCTGTTGCCCTAAGCATTGTACAGTGCACTGTTTTATGCATCACCCTTAATGTTTCTTAAACTTCTGATGCAGAATTATTAAACCAAATTGTTAGATTTGAAAACCAATGGTAAGAAAAGTAAAAGAATTTACTGAAATTTATATAGCAAGTAACTGGCTAGTTGGCTTTACAATCCATGCATGGAAACCTAAAAAAAAAAAAAAAATTGCACAGTCCTGATTCTAACTCTTGATGTTAAAGTAACTAAATCCAGTTAGAGATACCTGCTTTAGGGGGCAGATTAGAGTTCTATTATCCAAATATTAAGCCATGAAGTGTCATGTCATTTGTAGGAGAGTGGAGGAAATTTGAGACCATAATGTTAAATGAAGTACATCAGACAAAGAAAGAATAATATGCCATGGTTTCTCGTACATGAGAAACCTAAAATACAAATAAATAAAGAAGTGAGACTGAGGAGAGATGCTAGGAAACAAAAGGACAGACTTTCAGAAAATGGGGCAGGTGATCAAAGGAACAAAAGAGGGAGAAGGGGGTAAAGCAATAAAATCTACAGATATACCAACTCCCTAAAACGAATAGAATCACTATGCATTGCAAATATACACTAAAATGTTTGAACTATGCAACAAATGTAAAAAAAAAAAAAAAAAAGGAAATGGTTTCCTCAAACTCTTTTTAATTGATTTGAATTTAAAAAGAAGGTAGATTTTATAGCACAAATTGGCTGTGATTGGATAAGTATTAGTATGAATCAACATACCGGTGGCTGCTTTCCATTGCAAATAATAAGGCTGCCCTGCAGAATGGCCGCATGCACTGGAATTAGGAACAATGAGACCTCAGGTGAGAGGAGAGAGTAGCAGAATCAGTGCTGCTGTGAGCACTAAGGTCACATTTCAAAAACTATAATGTTTTCTTAGTCTTATATTCTAAACTCCACTTGAGGTAGAAATAAAAGGCTGAGGCCTCTGTGTGGGAGGAATCTCTCCCTGATTGTTCCACCAGATCACCTCTTTTTTATTTATGTCCTCCATAGGTTTCTAGTGGGAAATTTTAGGAAAGCTTTTTTATCTGCTACGAAAGAAAAGTTGTTCAAACACCACAAATATAAACTATTATTTATTGACATTTGTAAAAAATATCACTGAAATGGGATTTGGGGGAAATCTGGTTTTTATTCCAGCTTTGTCTCTTAGAGTGAGGGAGAATCACTTAACCTATGGAAGCTTCCCTTCTTTATGTCAGCTGGACAAGGAGCTGAGCACTGCGTTAGTTCAAGTCTCCACAGTGCCTGTGTTCTTGTGCTAGGCACAGGGGAAGATGCACTTTGGAGTAAAAATTGATTACTCTCAGGCCTCATTTTATCATCATTTCTCATGGAATTTTTAACTCTTTGGCACTTACAACATTACAGGATAATTGAGCATACTTTGTGGCTAACTATATAAATAGCATTGTGAGGTGGGACCATGAAATGGTGTAAGAGCAAATTAGTTCTAACTCTGCTGTATATCCGAGTGAGCTAGTGTGAAAGCTTGTGAGGAATTGTGCCCATACCTCTCTCTGCCACAGCACTTAGGAGTGACCAAGATATCGTCAGGCTCCTGTTACATGGGAGTCCATATAATTTTTTGTTTATAATTTCTTCATCTCTTGACCTATTTTAAAGTCTGGGGTTTGGGATAACTGCCTCTGTTCTCTCCACAGTGGAAGCGAGATCTCTTTACAAGGTAAAAATAAGGGAGATGTAGAGAATAGAAACATAGGACTGGAGACAACATCTAAATTAAAAAAAAAAGATACAAGGATAGAAAATACAGAACAAAGAATAAAAATGAAAAAAAATATGAAAAATTCCAATGTATATGTATGCTGAATCCTTGGTGAGGTAACAGGGAGAATATGAGAAGCTAGTTTTTTGTGGCACTATTAATCAAGCATTCCTCTAAACTAATGGCAGGTACAAATGTACAAAATATGCATGGACTTAAGAAGTTTAGCAAATCCTAGAAATGCTTAAAATAATGTAGAGCACAGCCAGAGATATCATCATAAAACTAAAAACAAAAGATTTTTAATGCATGCCATCATAAGAGTAGCAAATATTCATTAATTTCAAAGAAACAAAAACATACCAATGATATACAGTCTTAGGAAAAACAAAAGGAACCAGAAGATAATCGCATTTGCAGAGAATTTCAAACAAGTCAAAGAAGAAACTAGAAAACTGATGATTTTCTTCCAGAAGGAAGATGCATTCAAACCCACAAACCAAACCCATTGTGCCAAGACTTATTCAAAAACAAATAGTGAAGAGTTCTTACGCACAAGAAGAATTTTTGCAGGCAGAAATCTAATAAAGATGGTGTCAGGAGCATCAGAAATGCTGTTTGTGCAAGAAAATATAAAAGAAGATTGACTGCTTCAGACAGCATTAATATTAATGGCTGTGTGCACATGTGCATGTTTATTACATCTCTAACACTAAATGGCACAGTTAAATATTTGTGACAGAGACCACAAGGCCGGCACAGGTTAAAGTATTTTTCCTCTGGCCCTTTACAGAAAAATATGCTGACCCCTGTGCATAATGTCACTATTCACAAGGCTGGTTAGTTGTGATATTTTAAAGCAAAATTGTCAGTAAATGGCTTGAAAGCCATACTATTTTGTTCAGAGAGAAAGAAATTGGGCACATTAACAAGTCAGTATTCTAAGGTTCGCATGAAGTTTTAGAACTAGTACAGTTTAAAGGAGTGGTAGAAGAATGGGAGATTTTTCTTGGTTGAAGGCTGAATGTGAGGTTATAAGGCTTTGATAAATTGTTTTCCTCTCTAGAGCATCTTCATCTGGAAAATCAAAATAAAATCAGTATCTGGCTCTTTTGAATCTCACAGAATACAACAAAATATGTGGTGAGGATAAAGGTAAGAATTGTAGTAATGGAAATTATTATCATTAGCGCTGCATTTGGTCAGGTAATGATAGAGAGGGTGGTCTGAGTGCAGATCACACATCTCTGAGTGATTTCCAAATTGGAATTTTTGTTTGAGTTCTTTCATCCATCTTAGTTGATTTTTTCCCAGCTGATCAGAGTAATCAGATCTCTAACTCGACCCACACCACAGTCTCTTTGTATCAAACACGGTCTTTATGCTTGCATCAGACTACACTATTTCTCCTCTCTCTGTCAGCCTTTCTCACTGTCAGTTTTGACTACCACGTATGGATGACTCGCTGTATGCCATGTACTATGTTAAATATTTTATATACTATAGTTCCTCCTTGCAGCAATGGTTTTTAGAGGTTTCAGTCCATCATTGGCTAGTTCCAAGGCAGTAAGCGTTTACTGCAGAGGAAAGCCACTCACGTACTGCAGCCAGGTAGCAGACACAGAAAGGAGGAGCCTGCAAGCAAAGTGTACTTTTTGATGTCACCCCCTAGTGACCTGTGTCTTCCAATCAGGCTCTGTCTTATAACCTCACATTCAGCTGGGTATATCCTTCCCCCCACCATCCAAGCACCTTCCAAAAACCCTGTCTCTGAGCTCATGAAGCCTTTGGAGGACATTCTAAATCCAAACCACAAGAACAGTGAACATGTCTTCCCTTTGGGCATTTGCAGAAAGAAGTATAACTTAGTGTGATGCGATGCTTCCCAGAAAGGCAGCATTTCTGATAACTGTGACTGCTATGATTCAAATGTGTCTCTCCACAGTCAAGTGCTGGAAGCAATCCCTCCATCCACATTGTTCAGATGTGGCACCTTTAAAAGGTGATGATTGCTACCAGACAGTGTGCGTTTTCCTTTGTTCATTTATTCATTAGTAAGAATGAGTTCAACTCTCTTGTACTTTGATTCACTGTTACCATGTGATGCCTTCTGCCATGTTGTGACACAGAAGGAATGCCTTCGCTGAGTATAGCCCTTGGATTTTGGAATTCCCAGGCTCCAGAACTGTTAGAAATGCATCTCAATTCTTAATACACTGTCCCAACAGAGCCATTTTCTTAGAGGCATCTAAAATGAACTAAAATAATGACCTTTTGCTAATGACTGTAGATTACATTTTACATAAATCCCCAAATAAATACATCCTTAATGAGGTGCTTCAAGCAGGATAAGTGATTAATTTGCTAACTCTTAATTTGCTAACAAATGGTGAGGGATGTATATAACCCAAGAGCCATCATTGTGTTACCTTTGTATCTGGGTTTCACCTTAAAGCGCTGTGTGCTCATGGGTGGGATTTAGGAAGGTAGTTGGATGATGGGGATGATGGTGGTCCCCTGATGGGTTCTTGGCTATATGTGGTATTGAGAGGTGAAGCCTGATTGGAGGCGGATGGCCTGGAAGGGTCTATCTACCTACTTCCGCCTTGATCTCCCTGCTTCCCACAGCTGTTCCATGAGCGGATTTCCTCTGCCATGCAGCCCTGCCTAGGAGCCAGCCAGCTATGGAGTGAGACCTCTACAAACTGTGAGCAAAGTAAACCTGTCCTCCTTTCAGTTGTGTGTGTCAGGTACTGTGTCTCATTGATAAGAAAGTACCAAGATATGCTGGTTTTGAAAAGAAATTATACCTCCAGAGTATCATTATTCTCTCATTCTTAACATCAAACCAAAACAGATTTTGAATATAAAAACCCGACGAAGATGAACGTATGTCAATTATTTCCCCTTTTAGCTGGATGATACAGAATTGGAAATTTGAATCACACCCTTAATGAAGTAATCAATTATTTAAAGTAGAATAACTGGCTCAGTAACAGTCAATAAAAGCACTTTAAAAGCAAGTGATTAGATTATTTTGTTTGATTTACTGGCATATCATCAGTGGTGTTGATATTTCTTCAGGGTGACTTCAGAGAGCTGCTATATTTGAGCTAAAAATGGAAAAGGGCTTACAAGAAGTAGTGGTGGAGGCCATAAGCCTTTGCAGCAGTTACACAGTCTAGAAAGTCTGCATTAGAAGATTAACATTCTATTTACGTACTCACGGACTCGTTCTTTTAACCAGAAACTCCTGGCTATCTTCTTAGTCTGATGGTATGTCAGAGCTCAAGACACCTGCCCCCAGGGGGCTTGCTATTTAAAGTTTGGCTATATGTGTTGTGCTGAATTCTAGGAACATGGTTTAGAATGAGAAAAAAAGGTGAATCAGTACAAGTCTTATGCATATTGCTGTGTCTTACAGCAGATCAAAGACTGAACAAAAGGAGGTCAGGCAACTTTGCAGAGGAAGTAATGTCTGAGAACAAATTCCTAGGGAGAAATGTTGTGCAAAAGAGAGGAGAGACCAGAGATGGTCACAGTTGAGAAATTCCAAACAATTGAACACAGCATAGGAGAGGACATGTGTCACAATATGGAAGGAAAAGCAATGAAAAATGATGGAAAGTGTTGTTTTACCGTTTTGTACTTTTTTATTAACATGACACACAAAGAAAAGGGAAGACATTATGAATAGGTACACTTTGTATAAAGCATATGAACAGGCCCATGTAACTAACCTAGTCAGAACCAAAGTTGAAAAATGGGAGTATTTGCAGTACCCTTTGCAGATTCTGTATCCAATTCCATGGGTAACCATAGTTCTGATTTCTAAAAGAACACCTTAGTTTTGCATATTTTGAGTTTTAAACGTTTGTACATATAAACATTTTGCTCGTAGATAGTTGAGTTAGCTTATGCTCATTGCTGTGTAAAATATTACACCGTGTAAATTCTTCATCCATTGTATAGTTTGGCTTTAGATAGTCTCCAATTATCAACTCTTAAAAAGCAAGCTGTCATTCATGTTAATGTATGCCATTTGGTGAATACAAGTATATATTTCCAGGAGTGAAGTTGGTTTATTAAAGTACTTACTTGATTGTAGACTTGCAGAAAATAGTGATTATATTAGCCTTTTCAAAAATTTTCATACCAATGAAAAATAGATTAAAGATCACTGAGATAATCTAAGTGGGAACTGACAAGGGTTTGAACTGCTGCATGTCAGGGAGATATTGGTAATAAATGCATATAACAACTATTCAGGAAGAAAAATAATTAGACTTGATGACCCAATTAGACATGTACTGAGGTCAGCATGACTTCCAGGTTTCTTGCTGTGTTGATATTGGGCCCATTCATGGAGATGGAGGCTATAGAAACCTCACTGAATGTGCAAGAATATGCCTGAAATAAGTAGTTATTATTTATTATTGAGATAAAGAAATAGAAGCTGATACAGTTAATAGCTAATAAGTGGCTCATTTGCTCTGAGATGTTTTACCACTTCTTTAGCTAGAGTAACTGTGTGATTCATTTATCAAGTGATATGCATTCTAATAATTATATTGTAAAAATAATATTCATTGTCTCCCTGAGAGGACTGAAAGAGATAGAACTTATTTTGTTTCTACCTCTATCATTGATAAGTTATGTGGACTTGGATGGCTAGTTTGCTAAGGTGTTAGGGGGCAGTTTCTTCACCTGTAACACAAAGACAGTGGTATGCCTCCTCATGACTCAATGAAATGAAACATAAAAAGTGTCTATAAATGCCAGTCAAATAGTAGCATTAAATGATAGATATTAAGAGTGATAATGGTAGATACTAGGAGTGAACAACTTGTAGGCGTTAATGTCTTTAAAAAACTACATACATTTTCAAATAAAAAGGAGGAGCCAATGTCCTTCTTTAGTCCTCAACAATTTACCTTAAAGTTTGAGCAGTGGAGTGCTAAATATGACTGTAATTAAGGTTGTATTTAGCAGACCAGTTCTAAGGATTTCCCCCAAGGATGCTGCTGATCTAAGATGTGGATTTAATAGGCTGATGTGAGATATAATTTTGTTATGTATCATTCCTATTCATTTTTAATGAACTCACTGGCCATCTTTAGTGACCTACATATATTTGTATCTAACAAATCTCTAGATGTCATTGATTTGCTTTTATATGCTATTTTTCAGATTGGATATACAAGGCAATGGGTAGCTGATACAGTGTTATACATATGAATGAAAATACATTATTACTTCTGTTCATGAGTTATCTTTATATTGCCATGTTGTAAGAAAAGTCAATTTTTCACTTAACCACGCTATTCCCATAATAGACACTTTCCTGTTACTAAGAAATGTTCATAGTTTTCCTCACTGTTGTTTGAAATGGATTCACATGTTTCTTTTTCCAAGTTTTGGCAGTAGGAATGGAATTAATACAATTCTCTGATGCAAATTTTGCCAGGAGCACCCATATAAGACATGAAGTTTAGCCTGATCCTAGGTCTTAGAAAGAATATTAATAGAACTAATAAATAGGCTATAGTGCTGCTGTACACCTGCAAAAGACAGATGGTAGAGGTCACGAAGTTCACAGTGAAAAGAGCCAAGCAAATGCCCTCTGCCATCAAACACGGGAGATTAGGCGCACTGCCTGAGAACAGAACAATGGAATTCCAATGAATTTCCCAGTCTTACTTTTTCACCCATGTACCCATGCAAAGATTGGCAGGGTTTTGTTGAAATCCAGTCCCAGGGCACTACTTTAGGAAGCTTGTAAGTTTTCTGAAAGGCTTCCCAAGTTTCCTGTAAGTGTGCTGACCTCACAAAATCAAAGCGTCTCAGGCCTTCCATTCCCAGACAGCCTCCTGCTCTTCCTCTCGGGGCCCCAGCAGACACCACGTCTTGCTCTGATTCACTTCACAACAGTCTCTCTCCACAACAAGTCTAGTCAGAAGGATTAATAAGGAGAGACAATATTTATTCAAATTCTTTCAAGTCTGCTGCTTAATTTCTTGACAACTGAGTGGCTTGGCATGTTTAGTGTGTGGGCTAATGTAAACGGACAAAGCAGGGATCCCAAGCTGGTCATGTATTCATAAACCCTGGGAAAAGGGTTTCATGACCTTCGTTGCTGTGAATCCCCTGGGGAGCTATTAAATATTATTTCTGGCATGTCCCCACCACGGTCAATTAAGTCAGAATCTCTGAGGGTTTTTTGGGCACTGGGATTTTTTTTTTTAATTCCCAAGTGTATTCTAATTTGAAACTAGGGTTAAGAACAGCAGCTTTAGTTTCTTAAGGTGACATAGAGGTGAGGCAAAGCTCCCTAGAGGTCATCTAAGGAATATGTGAAACAGATCGTAGTAGATCTGGTTAACATGGAGAAGGGGGATCCAGGTCCTTGCTCCATGCTTGGACCAAGGAAAAACTATTCAGGTTATGGCATGGAGATTTCATTCCACGTTTACTATTTCCAAAGACAGACTATACATCAGAGAATTTAGTGATTCTCTTAAAGTTTAACAGAGAGTAAAAGACCAGTCATGCCTCCTCACTTAACTTTAGGTGTTTCTTCACTTCTACATATTATCCTGGCTTATAAAAGATAAAGTGGTACTTATCACTTATATAGAGAGAGCTTCTGGCATTACGATTATGATGAATCTGAAAACATGAATCCAAAATCCATGAAAACATGAAGCTAAAGTAATCTGTCAGCCAACACTAGCTTTGAATGTCATTGTCTTCATAATGCTTGATATTTTGATTTTGCCTTTATTTCTGGGTCTGAGACTCTAGACCGAAGCTATTGTGAACGACATACTATAGCATCTGCTCTAAGGGAGACTAGATTTAATGGTTTTATAGATTTAATGTAGAAATTGCTTATAAGTTCATTTGTACCCATGAATATTCTTTGACCACTGTGTAGGTGACCAAGTAAAAGAAGCCAGACTGTACACATTGCAGATGGAAAAATGAAAATTCAAGCTCGAAGAGAGAAAATGAGAGAGTGAAGCCTAATATTTTGTTAAATTACAGTTTTATTTATAAAAATGAGAACTTGGAAAAATGTATTAGTTCACAGACGTGCCATGAGAGAATTATAAGGAATATAAATTCATTGTCTAATTGTGAATGCTGGAAGCCTGCAGTCACAGTCTTACAGGCATGACTTTCTGGGAGTCTTCTGTCTCTCTCGCTGTGTCATCACACAGCCGTTCCTTTGTGTTATCTCTCACCTCCTTTCATGAAGACCCCAGTCCTACTTGATCTGGGGCGCAATCTAATAACCCTATTTTAACTTAATTACTTTTAATACACAGTCACATTCTGCAGTATTGAAAGTCAGGGCTTTACCATCTTAATTTGTATTTAATGTTAAGTAAATATTAAAATAATAAAAAATGAACTGTTATAAAACAATTACAATATAGTTAACAGAGAAATAAAAACTATTAGAAGTTTCACATGACATCACTAATGCACAAGATATAGTAAGTGAAAAAATAAGTTTATAAAATGTGAACATATATTTCAATTTAGGGCAACAAAACCTACATAAGACAAAAAGATTAATAATTCTGATTGCTAAATAGCAGTATGCTGATCAGCTTTTTCCGTGTATGTTCAAGGTTACCTATGGTGAATATGATTTCTAGAATCAGAAAATAATGTTAATTTACTACACAGAGAAGAAAACAAATCAGATACAGATAGATATAAATATATCAAACATGCAGTGCCCTGGTTAAATTTATTCATCCATTAATTCAACCTGGAATTGTAGATCACCTACTCTGTGCCTCATGTTCAAGACAACAGGGAGGACTAGAAAGAAAAATTCTTCTATTTTTAAGTAAGCTGTTACACATTTATAGATATGTAACCTGGGTTGTAAATTTGTGACTCCAAACACAAATGAAACTTCATAACTTTTCAAACATTGTTCCTAGGGCAACCTCAGCAAATTCTATCACACACCTAAAGCAAAAGATATTCATCAAGGAAAACAAAAATGGAGAATAGAGGCAGGTGGTTTTCCTGAAATATTTGAAAACCTTCAATATCAAACACGTGACCTACAGGATTATTTGGGTTAAGAAAAAATGAGTAGAAATTTCTAAAGTGTTAGATGATAAATGTAGAGGAAAATCCTAACTAAATAATTTTATAAAAGTTTCACAGCTTTTCCTGGGAAATATTCTGCTTATTGCAATGAAACAAGTAAAGCTTAATCTATATTAACACTACCTAACTGTAGATATTTTTCTGTGGTGCTGAAGTACTCTATATCTGGGCAATAAAGAAGCTGGTAATCATGTGTAGCTTATATGCAGTAAAATTTGGGGACTTAATTTTCATTTCATTTCACATTTGCTAAGCAGAAGCCTCTGTATTAGACAATACAGGTCTAGTACACTTGGTAGGGGTCCAAGATATGTGAATGGTCCATGAATGGTGAGTGGAAGTGTCTGATTTGAGGATTACTTCTAGACTTTGTGCCATTCCTTCAATCTGATGCTATGAGACACTTTTTGTAGGAAATAGGGACAGAAATACAAGGAGAAAATTATCTGTAAATATGCTGTGGATTATTTGAAGAATTTAAAAAAGTATTTTTGCAAGATTTGAAGGAATCGTAGTGAGCAAAGAGTTATTAATATGGATATGCAGGGGCTACAAAATATTCAAGTTGGTAGAATTCAGCCAAGAAGGACAGGAAAAATAAGGTTTAAAGTACAATATTAGCGGATCTATCATTACAGAACACTCCATAAATATAAATCTATAAACTTGAGAGCCAAGACACAATGTTCCATTGATACTTTTGTAAACATAGCAGCCCCAGAGATTAGAAGTAGCTTCTGAGAGTGTCAACTTTAAAATCACAAATATGGTGGACTCGGTAGCACCTGTCTATAATCCTACTTACTTGGGAGGCTGAGGCAGGAGCATGGCAAGTTGAAGGCCAGCCTGGGCAATTTAGCAAGGTTTTATCTCAAATAAAATAAAATAAAATAAAATAAAATGGTCTGGAAATGCAGCTCAAGGGTAGAGTGCCCTGAGTTCAATCCCCAGCACTAATGTATATATATTAGTATGTATATAAAATGGCAGATATATATAAAATGGCATAGTGATAATGAAAGTTTTACAATGGTCCCTGGAACAATGATCTGATGGCACATTCCACTGTATCACAGCGCCTCTTGAAAACACATATAAACAGAAAGACTCCTAGGAATCTGTTCAATGAGTTAACACAGTGGACACATTCAGGAATGCCATTTTCCTAAAGTTTATTACATGCAAGATTAGAGTTACAGGTTAAATCCTTGATGTAATTTAAAGAAATTGTGTCATAATATATGTCTTATGAAAGTGAGCCACATCTGAAGGTTTTGTCTCCACAAAACACTGGTGTATTTGAGTAAACAGTGACTTGTCTTTTGATAAGTATCTACAGTAAGCAGGACATCTGAGAGAGGACTGCAAATCCAAAATGAGTGGTCTGTGTTATATCAAGACTCCGTGTCAGGAAAGTTAATTAGGAAGTGACTTCCAACAGCCACCCTTCCTCGTTGAGGTTTGGGCCACATTCTTTCTCAGCCTTAACATTTGTGACACAGAATGTTGACCTTTGCTTTGCACTGATAGATCGTTAGGAAAAGTTAAGCCTCCCATGCAGTTAGCACTTTTGAAGACAGCAGCTCTCAGCATTCCACTGAAAGGGTTATCAAAGGAAGGAGAAGAAAAAAGGCCAGGATCACTAGGAACATTTTATCTCAAAGCTACACCCACAGTTCATCTTGTCATCTGCCCCTTAGCTGTGTAATCAGAAATATCTTCCTTTCACCTTAATCCAAATACTGTTCCTCTGGTGACAGCAACAGCATCACCAGTGCATGACTGTATTTATTTCTATGTGGGATTTTTCAGAACAGAATTTCCTGTTTTCTCACCGGTCAAAGCTTCTTTTCTCAGTTGCTCTTGCATATTCAAAACATCAAAGAAAATCTTCCCGATTGAACTATTACAGCTGTGATTAAAAATAGCAGGGTATTCAAAAGTAGTGAAGAAAGACACTGGTACAAGCACGTGAAAAAAACATTCTTACATGTGGATGCACTTTGAAATTATCTGTAAGAACCACAGAAGAATCAATATTCTATTTACAGAAAATAATTTCTGATTGAGCGTTTGGGGACTCCCTGAGATAGTGTCATAGATTATTCTATTTGCTGTAGCAAAATATGTAACCAGGGTAATTTACAAACAAGAAAGTTTCCTGATCACAGTCCTGAAGGCTATGCAGGCCAAGGTCAAGTTTTAGCACGTTTATTGTCTAGTGATAGCTCTCGCTCTTGTTCTGACATGACGCCCTCTTGCTGTGCCTTCTCATGGTGGAAGGGAAGACCGAGTTTTGGGACTTTTCTAAAGGCACCCGTCCTACAATCAGCCTCCAAGTGTTGCGGCTCCCATAACATTAGATTTTAATACGTGAATTGTAGGAGGACACAAATATTGAAACCACAGCAGAGAAGCACAGAGAGCGAAATGGTAATTGTTTCAAGGCGAGTGGTAGATAAATACAAATTTGTGTTGGAGTCATACATAAAGAAACCTTAGGAAAATCATTTTGCTTGACTTTCTCAGGTGAAAAGAGTATGCAACTTGCCCGTTCATACCAGGGGTCAATGAGCACATCCGTTCGTGTCTCATATCCTTATGAGAAAATATTTATAGTTTGACAGCTTTAATATAATCATGTCCTACAGTTAGCAAAAAATGTGTTGTTGTGGGCCATGTGTTGCTATAAATGGGATTTTACACAAGTAAAGAATTCGAGATTCTGGATAGGCAACAGCATCAAGAATAATATTTTATTTCACAGGTATCGTATTCTAAACCTCTAATTCCTTGTGTTAAGAACATGCAACTTTAAAGGAACAGTCTCCAACAAAGGCTGTGGGCTGGCTTTTTATAGAAACGTGTAATTTTCTTGAAAGCCACTATGTTATGAATTATATAGGGTAATAAGTATAGGCTTTTGATAATAAGGTGTCTTATTTGGGGCTTTAATTTGTACAGCAGTGAGTATAATTCCATAAAGGGCCCTCTCTGTGTGCATGTACATACTCTATTCAAATGCATCTTGGACACGGCATTCTTCTCACATTTATTTTGAAATATTTCTACTATTTACTAAAGTAATGTAGTGACATAAAAGGAATATCCTATACCCTTTTAAAAATGAAACTACTTCTTGTACACATGTGGCATTTTCTAGACTGTTAGGATCAGATGCCAGTAAAAGCTACAAAGTTGGATTACCTCAGAAACCTAGTGTTTTCTTTTAAATCACCAAATGGATGTGATTGCATGCAGTTGATTTGTTTGTGGGGTTTTTTTCTTTTTTTTTTTTTTTTTGCCTTTACAGACAGCCAGTAATTTTTGTACATATTCTCTGGGCTGACTAACAGCTTAATCCTTCTTTGTGATAAGTGAATTTCCAGCTGATTCTTTGAGAGAGGCATGAATATACTGTTTTGGTGTCAAGCAGGAAATATTGGCTCAGAAAAGAACCCTGTGATGTTTAATGAATTTTTCTGTCAGACAAATATTTGAATATTGTCCAGCAGCCTTGTGTCTCATTATTACATTTTGGTCCACACTTGGATTAAAGGAGAGATGCGGGCAAGATTCTGCCAAAGCAATAACGCTTTGAGAGTAAACCTTTGAAGTAAATAAACCTCAAAAAAGTCCATGTTTGTTTGTAATAATGGGAAGTCTAAAATACCTCATGTGGGTCTCTTTGACTTGGCAACCCCCGTGCAAATTGTGTGTTATTGACAAGATTTACTCTTGAATGAAGGGAAGGCAGTGATCATCAGGAAGGAAGATGGTCTCTGCATCCTGTGCTCTGCTTAGGAGAGGTGGAAAACACTGTTAAAAATAATTTGCTATCCAAGTATTTGGAAAATGCAGTTGCCAAGACTCAGGGATTTAGAGGCATTTGGAGCCACTGGAAAGCAGGCTGTGTGAGTGAGTGTAAGAGTAAAACGTATCTTATCTACTAGCTCCTCTCCCACTCTCTCCTTCCCCCTGCCCCTGCCCTCAGATGATCACGAAAAGAAGGAGCAATTGCCAGAAGGTTTCTTGGTACTGAAGAGGAGAATTGCTCAATCACCTTCTTAGTCACATGGTGGTGAACATAGCAAAGTCACTAATCAGTTGAGGGTTCTTTTGCTCCATTCACATAAAAATCACAAGTCAGCAAACCGCAGCTCCACCAGCAGCCCTTGATTTTGAGTGCTGAGGACCCTTTGAGTGATACTATCACTCTAGGCCCTGATGTCACCAATTGACACCGGGTAATATCAGACTTTGCTGGTTGACACTGGCAGATACTGTTGGCCTCTGCCACTGTTGGCTGAAGTCACTGGACATTAGGCTGACACTGGATGTTTTGGTTCTAATAACCCTGAACAGATTTATAAGACCTTCCACATCACCACTTTCTGAGCAGTAAATGGTGAGCAGATTCACACATCCACCAATGTTACGCTGGCTTGAATAGGACCTGTGCTGGAGTGTAGGAAGCTCAGTACCCGCGAGGAAGCCCACCTAGACCCAGCTGAGGACTGCGAAGGGCGTGCAGCAGCAGGCCTGTGACGGCTCTAGCTTCAGTTTTGCTGCCTGTTTTGAATTTGAGCCTATGATTGCTCCAAATTTGAGCTTCCCCTTTGTTTCAAATTGATCTAAATACACATTTTCTGATGCTGGCTCAGCACTTAGTTCAAATTCAAACCAATTGCAACCTGGGACTGAAACTTACCAGAATGCATGTGAGGCTCAAGATTAGCCACAGCTGTCATAGGGGCAGCTCTATGGAACCTCGGGAGAGAGGGCTGTCTTCCTGACCACCGGCATATCTCTTCAGGATAGTGGGGTAAGGTTAGGAAATCTCCAAGAGGGCTAAAAGTGAGAATCAGAGTTCATGTAAGTTTGGGGTGTTGGAGATGCTAATAACAGGCCCTGGTCCTTTCCTGATCTCTCCACATGAGAGGTGGTTTCCTGGCGGCTTATCCAGAGTGGCAGCAGCAGTCTGACACAGTGGGAGCAGGGCGGGGACAGTACAGTGGACAGCCCCGCCATGCCTCTTCTCAGAGAGATCTGGGCAGGGGCCACAAAGTAGCCTGAGGGGCACTGGGTGAACACAGGCAGATTGCTGCAGTCTGTCCTCATCCTGCAGTCCTTAGCAGGACTGAAGGGAACTGAGTGGGAGGGAAGTGACAGTCACCAGGCAAATCGCATCCATCTCTACCATCCCAGGAAAGACAGGAGTGTCAGGTGTTTCTTATTTGGCTCAAACTTGTGGTCTTCACTGTTAACATATAATCTTAATCTGGATATGTTTATAGCAGCCCAGACTAGTGGGGGTAGCAAACTCGGCAAAGGAACAAATGACCAAGATCCATTGGTGACCCTTAGTGGAAGAGTTCTCACTTTACCCCAGCGAGTTCTTTATTGTCACTCAAGAAAATCAAGAGGTTTTTCTTCTTGAGATGAGATTGTCATGGTACTACTCAAATGAGAACAGTAACTACTGCTAATTCTACCAGTAACACTGATAGCCATTTATTAAGAAAAGACTGAAATATTCATTACATTTTTATGTGTACTATTATAGATCCTCATTGTAATGTGGATATACCAGTCACCCTGTACTGCAGGTGAGAAGGTTGGCTCAGGAAAAATAAGTAGATGTAATATGTAAATGGCAGACTCAGAATTTTCACCTGTGAGTGAAGTACAAAGCACTAACTTATTAGACATCATATAATTACTGTGGAAGACCTACGAGTGTGAGGAATTTCAATTTGTAAAACTGTATACAGCAAACCGCACACACAGAGATCTGCCTCCTAAGCTCTCTTTTGATCTCTTGTGCATCTTGATAGGCCCTCTAAGTCAAATAATACTGGAGCACAAGTCATGGAATTTCATAATTACTTCAGTCTCATAATGTAGCTTTTCATTTTAATCAGTTCAGGCATCAATTCTGTTTCTCATGTTTTCTCTTTATACTTGGAACCAGGGCTTCCCCTATATCCTTTATAGTAGCAACAATATATTCACTCTTATATCAGTGTGCTTCAACTTTTATTTTTTTATACTTCAAAAATCTATTGAAGGCTAATCCTATATTGAAGAAGACAATGCTAATATGAACTGGCCCACGCTCTAAGGGAATTTGTAAGTTAGTAGAACTTATAGGAACAGCAACATGCAGCTCTGTGTGATTTTAGAATTACAGTGATAAACATAGGACAGTCAATTTTCAAAGTGATTTGATGCATTGGAGGTATTAAGAGACAGCAGCTAAATGTGACATTGAGCATCACGCATGAGTTAGCAAATTTATAGAAGGTAGTATATTCCATAAAGATGAAATAGAATGTGTAAAGACAGATTTAAAGGAAAATTTCAATTAATTCTGACCAACATGAATTTATGCTTGGTGGGCTGGAGACCTGCTAGAGGTCAGATGGAAGAAATATTCAGAATGACTTAAAGATCATAATAAAAAGATCAGTGTGTATCCAGTGGACAGTACCAGGATAATTTCACACATGGATGCAGAAAAGAAGTGTCAAGGGCCTGAGTAAGGCGACTTCTATGTTCTGCAAAATGGATGTTTGACCTCAGTACTACAGCGAGAGTCTGGGCAGTGATTCTTCTGCTGTGCAGTTTTCTCTATGCTCCAAATGCCATAGGAAATTTAAAATATATTGTTGTCCCTGAACAATTCCCACTATTTCTAAGCTTCTCTTGAAAAGAATAAGGCTATTGTAACATGAATCAGCAGTGTATTAGTTATTTTGTGTGTGTGGGTTCTCGTTTCCATTACACTTGGTAATATCCTCAGTCATTTAAGGGAAAAGGTTGAGTTTAATCCTGGGGAAGGATAAGGCATGGTTCCTGGGCACTTCCCACATGAGACAGCGTTTACCCTCCTATTACATGTGCCTACCTACAGGAGAGTTAATGAGCACCGTACACATACCAATGATTTACTGTATGGCCTACTTTGCTCTGTGTTGCACAACATGAAAACATTATAAACGGCATATTGCTTCTGTCTTCAAGTTATTAAAATGAATTAGAGAAAAAATTGAAAAGATAATTAGAGTAAAATTTTGAGACAAAAAAAAAAAATTTTGAGACAATGAAAAATCATCAAACTTGGAGGTCCAGGCTGTGAAAACTATACGCACTTGGGAAAGAAAGAGGTCAGAGCAGAATTTGCTTCACAGAGGGCATGCGCTTGGCTGGTGCACACCAGCAAAGGAGAAACCTTAGGTACTGAGGGCAGAGGGCCTGGGCTTGAGGTGTGGAGTTTTAAGAATCTTTAACACTGGGCAAGAGGTTTAGATTTTATTGGGTAAATTGTGAACAAAAAAGTAACGAAACACTGTTTAAAAAAACCCAGCAAACCCTCCAGCAATGGTGTACTTAGTTGCTGATCTGTGCCTCACTGGTCCTGTCCTGTGAGTTCTGTGCAAACTGGCTGTCCTAGACTGGCTTCCCTAGGAAAGCAGAGCTAGAGGCAAGGAATTGCTGAGGAGGTTTACTTGAGTAGTCCCTCCTGGAGTCGGGGAAGGGGGCCTTGAAAGTGGGAAACGGGAAGGAGGACAAGCCAGTGCAGTGATCAGCAAATACCGTGCTGCCTCTGCGAGTGCAACTGGGCACATTAGGCTGGAACGTCGTGAGGAGACTCCCAAGCTGTCTCACAAAGTAACGACCCAAGGCACTGAAGAAGGAGCCTCGTTTTCACTATCGTTCATGCAGCATTAACCCCCGCATTCTCTGCATCGCATTTGCAAGGGCGCTTCCTGCTGTCAGAGAACCCCAGCGCCCAGAGGAGAAAGGCTGAGAGGAGCTCCTAGTAAGGGCTGCCGTGCCGTGCGGCACCTCACGCCGCCGGGCGGCTCGGAAAGGGTTCATGTGTAAGATGGGCCCAGAAGGCTTGACTCAAAGCCTGGAGTATCAGGTATGTTTGCTGTTTTATTTTTAGGTGAGAATTTTAAAATATTTCAAGATAAACACAAATTTAATACTAGAAAAATATAGTTTTAATAACTGGCTCACAAATGCTGCTTAGAAACCACTTCAGGACATTTCTAATGAATAGGTAAAATGATTCAGTATTAATGACCTGTTTCACGAAACCCATTCTTTAATAATAGTATATGGAGGAACTAAATCCGTCACGCCAAGTAAATGTGTACATTAAAAATAAAACGGGCTGGAGGTCATGCTCCTCAATGCAAGTGTTAACACTGAGGGTGTCAAGGACTGAAAAGTGTTTTGGGGGGTTTTTAAAAAAATAATTGTATTGGTGACTTTTGTTATCTCTAATGATCCCACTCATCATAGGGAATCTGTACCTGAAAATAATATTTCTCAATTCTTTCTTTCCTATTTCCTTCCTCTCTCTTCAGCTATTTTCCCCTCCCCATGTACAAACCCTATGTTTCCACCCCTTCCATTCTCTTTTCCCCCTCTTCCCCCTCCTTACCTGGCTGCCCTTTCCACATGAACACTTTCTTCCCACTTCCCCATACCTGTCCTCCATCTTGATCCTTGTTTGCCCTTTCCATTTTGCACACAAGAGAAACAAGGAGACATTTAAACATGTGTGTCTGATTTATTTCACTTAAAATTATATTTTCAGGGTGGATCTATTTACCTAAAAGTGTCTCCAGCTTATCCTTTCTATGGCAGTGTAGTATCCCACTGTATATAAAAAACATTTTCATCTGCTGATGGTCATCTGGGCTATTTCCAAGATTTAGTTATTACAAACTGAGCTGCTATAAACATGGGTGTTTATATAGCACTTTGAAGTGATGTTTTAACTCTTTTAGGAAGATACCAAGAAGGGGAATAGGTGGATCAAATGGAACCTATAATTTCAGTACTTTGAGGAATCTCCATATTCAATTTAGACTCCCACTAACAATGGAGAAGGGTTCCTTTTCACCACAGCCTCACCAGCATTTGTTATTGGTCGATTTCTTGATGATAACCATTGTCTCTAGAGTCAGATGAAATTTCACTGTTTTTTTAATTTGCATTTCTCTTATGACCAGCAGTATTGGATATTTTGTCATATATTTATTTGCTGCTTGTACTTCATCAGAGGAGTGTCTATGAGACCCAGGAAACATTTTGTTTTTGAATTAATATATTTTGCAAACATTTACACATGGCACCAGGAAAAACAAGAGACTACTTTTAAATCAAATTATAAATAATCAGTATTTAAAGTCATATCTTTTCATTTTAAATTACACCTCTTATCTACAGGTCCAGCAGGGTGTGGTGCTGTACATGTTTAATACAAGTAGCATGGTAAACAAAGGCAGCAGAATTGCAAGTTGAATCCTATCCTGGACTTTTATCAAGTTAGTAAGATGATGTCTCCAAAAGATTTATTTTTAAGAAAAGATCTGATGGTAGCTCAGTGTGAAGGCCCTGGGTTCAATCCCAAGTAATATACATATGCACACGCGCACACACACACACACACACACAGAGAATTTTTTAATCTATAGCGATAAAGAATGGCATCATATTCCCTAAATGCTAAGAAGAAAATTTTGAAAAATTATAAAAATTAATAAAAAGATTAGTAAATTTTCTGTTCTGCTAACATTATTTTAGTATCCCATACCCAATTTATGATAATATTAGTAACATGTTGAGAAAATGAAGTATTTCAAGATGTGAAGTTGTGTCTTTTCCATTATTCTTTGAATGCCTTTTGCTCGGCAATGACATCAGTAAATAAACATTTATGAAACATCTGCTCTGTGTCCACGTTAGCATTGCTTGAAGAAGTGTCTGCTTCCTTTTTTCTCCTTCCTTTCATTTCCCTGAGTGAGATAATTTACATGCTAAGAAATTTTAATATTGAAAATGAATATTTGGTAAAAAAACAGTCCTGCCCCATGGTGCAAACCCCTTTTGTGGGGTTAGAGGTTCCTGCTGATTCGCCTCCTGGCTTAGCGACCTGCAAAGACATTCTGTGACTCTGAGTCCGGCTTCCTGGAGTTTACTAAATTATGAAAAAAAATTGGATTCCATTTTCTGTCAGCTACAGAGCTTTACATCCAGGCCATCATTGCAGAGGTAAGTTCATTGGATTGGATCATGTAGTACTGTGTGTGCTTGCAAATTCCCAAGATTTTCAGCTCTCATGTATATAAGCAACAGAAGATTCTTCCTCCACGGGGGTTAATTTTAATTTCAAGTCATCTAATCCTCATAACAACAAATGGTTTAATTTTAATGAAGTAATTCGTGATAGACAAGACACCACCAGGGGACTGGCTGCAAAATGATACCTTTTAGACTCAGACTTTTTCAGAATTCTGGAGATACTTGGAAAATGGAGTCAAAGCCAGCCACTGATTTTTTTTAAAGCAGCGTTATATAACTCTTAGTCACTCCATCTAACATATTTAACTTAAGCTTAGTATACCAACATTTAATGACCATGCATTTTTTCCAGCTTACTCTTCTATTTTGATATCAAAAGTCTCACATTTAAGAATCTTGCTGCTTGGAATATTAAAGGTCAGCACTCAGTTGTGAAGTGTGATATATAGCAAGCCAGCTTTAAATGTTTCATATATAATATGTTCATAAAAATTAAATGTTTAAAAATCAGACACAAATATGTGTCTGTTTAAAAATCAAACATAGACATAGGGGAGAGTTTAAAAATACTAAAAATTCATAATACTACCCTCTCTTTTTAGATAATATCTTTCCAGTCTAAGGAGATGACACCACCTCCTGCCTGTGTGTATGTGTAGTTATGTCTAGTTATTTATATGTCTAATTCTTGATTTCTTCATTCTCCTGCACCACTGGGGCAGCAAATATTATAGATCTGTTTCCCAAATATGCTTCGTGGGACTCATGTATTGGCAGAGACATCTCCCTAATTAAAGCGTGTCCTCTCATGTGGGCTGTAATAGCTGCCTTTTGCCCAGTTTGCTAGAATTCACCTCTGTGCTCTTATATGCAATTAGCAGCCAAAATACACAATTATTTTCAGAATAATCCTCTGAAAACATACATGAAAAAACGTCCTTTGCTTATCCAGATTCTCCACAACGCTGTCTAAATACAATCTCAATGCTGTTCTTGCTTTGGCAATGCATAAAATAAAATCTCAGTGCTTTACCATATCGAGTATCTTTTGTCTTTAGAGACCAAAAATATTGAGAAAATTTTCCATTCTGAATTTTCTCTTCCTCTATGGCCATAGCTAATCTCTTCTGTTCTTTTCTTCACTCTGGTAACACTTTGGGAGAATTTGTATCTACCTGGTCTGTGCTAAACTGTGATAATTTAATGAATGACGCTTTCTCCTTTTCAGAGCTTGGAAAAACTGTTCTCCACCACTGAAGCTCTAGACTGAATACAGCATTGCTAAAGAAAGCTCACCCTTCTGAGTAGGATGTGATCCCCCTTGGTCTTTGTAAAGGCATTGCTTACAGATAATGAAATTTATGCACTTTAAGCCTTGATGCCTTTTGATAGGTATACAAAAATATGGAAGCGCCACCGTCATGCAGAACACGTGTCTCATTCTAAAAGCAGTATCATGCCACTTTGCCATGGGTGCTACCCCCAGGTAAACACCAATCTGCTGCTGCTGCTGTAGGTTTGTCTGTCGTAACATTTCACATAGTTTGTAACAAAAAGTCTATCATTGGACTTCTTCACATATAATCATGCTTTGGAGAGTCCCTCGTGCTTTGGACTGCATGATAGCTGTCTGTACTGTTGACTGATAGTCAATAGTCACGGTTGGGTCACAGTTTGTTCATCTATCACCCAGGTGAGGAACACTTGCTTTGTTCCTAACTGTGGGCTACTGTGACAAAATGTTTCAAGGTCTGTATTTTTTGTGGACCTGGGTTTTCATCTGTCTTACGTAAATTCTTAACAATGGAATGGCATGTTTATAATCTAATGTACTGCCATCCTGTTTTAAAAAGCAGCTGTGACATTTTGCACTTCCGCCTACATTATTTGAGAGCGCTCCTGGGCCCACACTCTTAGCAACAGTTTGTATGGTCCCTGGCTTTAAATCCAGTCATTCTGCAACGCGGTCTGTGGTAGTTTGTGGTTTTTGTGTACGTTGCTTGGTGCGTTGTGATTGTGATCAACACTTAATATGCTTACTGTGACTTTCTGTATCTTTTGTGAAATCCCTTCTCAATACTGGCTCTGCCTTTTATTGTCTCTAATTGATTTCTAGGAGTTCTTGATGTATTCTAGAGATAAAGTACATGCTGGATATAGTCCGAGCAAAACTTTTATCACATTACAGTGACCTTCCTTTTGGTTCTGGCAACTATGGTTTTCAGAGAAAAAGAGGGTTTCCTGTTGTTTAAAATTTTTTTGCATGTTTTAAAAAAAATTTGTGATCTTGGAATAGCTCAGAAACTCATTGTCTAACACAATGTGATGGTTAATCCAGAAACGTCAAATTCACCAGATTAGGAAGTGCCTAGCTGGTTAGTGAGCATGCTGCTGGTGTCTCTGGGGGGTCAGGAGTCCTGACCTCGGTTGCTGTTTCCAGACCCTCACCCTTTATGCTTCAGTGCCCTTCCTGTGCCCCGCTCCCTGCCTTCCCGAACGGGCCACCTTTGCTCTGCCATGTGCTGCCCCCTGATGCTTTTGTCTTGAGGCCAGCTGGTGATGGAATTTCCCCCAAACTGTCAGGTTTTCTGTCTAGCAATGGGAAAATTGAATGATATAATATAACAAATATTTTCTCTTGTGATTTCTTCTGAAGTGTAATGGTTTTAGTCTGTGATCAGTTTTGAGATAATGTCTATCTGAGAACTAATGATGCAAGTTTACATATTTTTCCCACATAGCTATCCAATTATCCTAACAACCATCATTGACAAGAATAGCATTTACCAATTCACTTTGTATCTTTGTCAAAAATTAACTTATTATATACATGACTGTATTCTGCACAGTTGATCTATTCGTCTACTCTAGACTATCTTCTGTCACTATATGTGTTCCTTTTATAAATATCAATTAAGTCAAGGTATTTCACAATGTTGTTCACATCTTCCTTGCCTGCTGAGTTTAGCTATTTAGTAAATTGTTTACAAAAGTGTATTAAAATCTTGATATAATTTTGGTACTTAGTTATGTCATTTTTCACTTCAACTTTGTTAATTTTGTTTTAATATTTTGTAAAATTTACTGTGGAGTTCCTGCACATTTATTATTACTAGCATGTCCTGGATGAAGTGACACCTTTATTGTTGTAAACTGGATTCCTTTGTTCTAAGATCGCCCTTCTCTGGCAATTGTAGAGTCAGGTCAGCCCGCTGTGCTCAGGGTACACATGGTAGCTCTTTTGCACTGATAGGCTTGTGATCACTCTTCATATTTTAAAAACTCCCTCTTCAGTGCCATAAATATTTACCTTTTTGTCTTTCAAACCATTATGCAATGCTTACCTTTCAATTAGACTCTTTAGTTACCTTTTATGGCAAAGGCTGAGGTTTGTGTTGGAGTCTGCTGTTGTAGGGTTCGCTATTATTATTGTTCACTTTGTTTTTCCCTCTCTGCCTTAAAATTATTTGGCAGCATTTGGGGCATATATTTTGGATATGCTTTAGATTTCCTTTACAGTTTGAGTGTGGTTGGGGATATTACTCATCAGAGTGTTTACATAGCATGTACAAGGCCCTGAAAGAAAAAAAATATCAATTTTTTAGTTATCATATTAAAACAGCATATGTCATTAACTTTGAAAGTCCATTTATAATGAATACAGTTAATGCCATAGTATTTTAAATAAACTATCAATTTTACAAATATAGGTAGGCATTTTCTCTTCTTGGTAATAACTATTTAATAATTATAAATATGTAATTATAATAAAATTAAATTATATGATAGAGTTACATAACATATATATCATATTTTAAAATCCCATAAGAAAAAGTTTTAAGATTTATTTAAAATATTTGTGTGGCATATAAAAAATAAAAGTCAATACACCAAATCAAAATACCTTGTATTCTTCTAGTTCTTCACCATTTCTAGTGTCACTCAGACTTTTCTAGGACTCAGTTTCTATCTGGTATCATTTTCTTCAGCCTGGAGGCTATGCTTTGCTCCTTCACATAGTGCAAGGTTGCCGCTATTGATTTTCCAAAGATGACTTTCTTCTGCCTTCATTCTTATATGATATTTTTTTTTTACTAGTTCCAGAGCTCTGGTTTGGCAGTCTCCCTCCCTTAAATT
>PVLD010018992.1:0-26113 GCA_004027595.1 Dinomys branickii
AGCGTCTGGGACTTTCCCACGTCTCGCCCCGGCAGCCTGGTCCGCCCTACCACATCTCCCCCGGCATCTCAGAGAAATACGCCCAGTTTAAACTTCCCAGCCGAGGTTCCGGCATTCACGCTCACCAAGTCTGTCTCGAGCTGGTGGTGTTTATTAAGGAGGTTCACTCCCTTGCTGCTCACCCGGTCGCCATCTTCCCGATGTGGTCCTTTCTCATTCATTTTAAGACCATCTTTTAGTAGGTATTTCATGGCCGGAATTCACAAATTATTAATGTGGGAAAGATTGAGTTTAATGAGAAATTTTCAAGCTCTGTTCACCACAGAAAGGGTAAGGAAGTTGGAGGAAATGTTACAAGGTATGATCAGACATTAAGATCCTATCTCTGTGTTGCTGTGTAGATACACAACATCTCCCCAAATGCCTCTTGCATTTGAAGGATGGTTGGATTTTAGGGTGGGAAAGCTTCCTTGCTGTTACTGTTGTGGTTGGAGGTGGATCGTTGAGATGTGACCTGGAATGGTATTATCTCCCTTCCTGATGCCTCATTTCTTTCTTTCGTTTCTGCTTGCTGTGGGCTGAGCGTCTTTTCCTCTACCACGTTCTCCTGTTGTGCAGTTTCTTTCTGGAGCCAGCCACAGAACCATGGACTCAAATGTTAAGCCAAGAGAAACCTGTCCTCCTTTAACTTGTGAGTGTTGCATATTTGTCCCAGCTGTGAAAAAATTAACTAAGCCTTTTCCGCTATGTACTCACAGACTTTATATGTAAGACTTATAAATCTTCTTTTTATTTCCTTGCTTGCCATTTGAAACATGGCTTCAGACCCTAGTTTAAGGTGCATCACTTCATCCTGAAGGGGAACTAAGACAACAGTCTCACCTCCTGTACTGTCCTCTTGCCCCAGAAGACCATGAGTTTCCCTCTCTAGTTTCTATGCACCTGCCCAAAGACTTCTGCCCTCACTAAGCTGCCTTTGGTCACATGAAAACTAAGGGTCACACAATGCAAACTGGAAAGCTCTCTGCCAAGGATCACTGTTCTACATGTGGAACTTCACACAACCTACAATTTTAGTTTCCTTTAGCCAACCTTGTTTTTTTTCCTAGAGGAGATTAGAATCTTCCTCCTGATGTCCTGACTAAATTGGTCACTCCTAGCCTTGGTTGCTTTTCATTTTTTTAGCATTGCATGGTCCCTCTAAACTATAATTCTGCTAAAATGCTTGTTTGTGATTTTGTTTTCTTCCATTATGTATCATTTGTTCTCAGTTGTTTGGGAAGGAGTCAGAGACCTTAACTCCTTTTTACCTACTTCTGATATGGGTTTTCAGCATATTTAACAAATAATGTGATCGATTATTTTATTAATGTTTACTTTGACTGTAGCTAGATGACTAACCAACCCAACAGCTGATTCTCACAGGTGTCTGGAATATGGTTTATACCCAAAGAGATCCTTAAGGTCCTCACAAAATTGTCTCAGTCCTGCCAGTGACTCTTCTCACAGCCTGTGCCACCTCCTGGTGGCCAAGGATACTGATGATTAGATTGGAAAAGGAGTAAATTAACATGTGATGATTCAATAATATATTCCTACTATAACATTTAAACCACACACCTGTCACCCCAAATCCAGATTTCAAATCTCTTTTGGTCTATTAGGCATAGTTGGATCTAAGGTTGCACTTTGAGCACCCACTGTATGCATGCATACACACACACACACACACACACACACACACACACACACAATTTTATTTTGAATAATATTTCTGTCCCTTTACTGTTTTAAGAATCATCCTATCTGACATGATTTCTGAAAATATCTCTCTCTTCCAGAAGGTATACCCAGGCATAATTTCACAAGTACACAAAGAGAGAACATATTTTCATTGAATGTTTCCCTTCCAGGGATTCAGTATATTTTTAAAGTGTACACTTTTAGATCCTCGCAACTCTGCATGCTGGTACTTAAAACACACAGGAAGTATCTTTCACCTGAGCAGGTTGTAGCCGGGTAATTACAAGAAACTCACAGAGGACCACAATCACAGCAGAAAGATTAACAGTGCTTCAGAAACTCATGATTCATCATTTTAGAGGCATCTAAGTTAGTTCAGTCTCTATTTTACAAAAGAAGAAAATATAAACTTTCAAAACAGGTTCTGTTTTCTAAATAAAGAAATTTACATCTTTACTTCCTCCCTTCTGATCAACTTTTTAGCAGTCTTGAAAAAATTGAAAATGCTTCTAACAATTTTTAAACTGATTCCAGTGCGAGGCCTTTTGTAAGTGGTGAGATAATCCTCTAAACACTTGTTCAGGCATTTAAATCTTGTATGCTTTTAAATTTCTCATGTGGATTTCATACCCGCCCACATTACTCATTTTAGTTCTGTTTCTTGAAGTGCATTAGGAAAAAGCTTTAGATTCAAAGTAGTTTTTGCATATAAACCAAATTCTAATTTAACATTTTTTCTAATGCTATCACCCTCATAGATCATTGGGTATAACTAAAATTATTTTACAACTTAATTATTGGATGTATGATAGAAACTCCCAACATCAGCATGTGCCACTTTTTCTTTCTTCTTGAGGATCATGAAAATATTTGATATTTGAAAATATTGTCCAATTATTATAAACACAATTTATGGAATTTGGTATCAGATTTTATTTCATCAAAAGGTCCATTTAGAGAGAATAGATTGTTTTCTAATATTTATTTCTCCTCCCATGATTGCAGTCTGTCTCCCCATTTATATGTTTTATGTAATAACATTAAGCAAATATTTATAAGAATTTCTGAGAAATCTTCAATGTCTTTTGCTCACAATATATACGTGTGTGTATATGTATATATATATGAATTTGCTGTTTTGTTATTTATTAATTAGATTTATTGATTATTGCTGCTATATAATAACCAATTAGCTTCACTTATTATCTTATTTATTTCATTAATTTGTTAGTCTAATATATTATATTATTTACCTCTTAAATGTAGAACCAAACTTACATTTCTGAGATAAACCAAGACCATTCATAATTCCTTACTACAAATTATTATATTTGGTTTGGGGGTACAGACTTTAGAGAGAGAATTTTACATATTTGTTAAGGAGAGTAAATACTAATTTTTCTTCACATTATGTTTTGCTTAGTTTGAAATCAGTATTAAGCTAGCTTCATAAAATACACAGTGGGTTGAGTTTCCACTGTTTATATTACCTGAAGAATTTCTGTAAAACTAGGGACTGCTTATTTTCAGTATTTGGTAGAACAACTTGAAATATTATTGGTCTAACACATTAAGTAATATATTTTACTTCTAACTCACTCTTATTAATATTTTTCATTGCTTCTGAGTTAATATTAGCGGTTTTCAATTTTTCTGGAAAACAATGTTTCATTTAATATTTTAATGAATTAGCATCCGTTGTTATAATTGTTTAATTAATTAAATTTCCTGGTACATTTTAGGGATACATAATGATCACATTAATCACAGGTAATATGCACATGTAAAATTTCTTTTTTTCCCCATTCCTTTACCGCCATTCAGCCTCTCTTTCTCTCCCTATTTACAAAAGCTTTGTTTCCATATTTTCCTCTTATTCTCTTTTTTTCTTTTCCCTTCCTTTCCTCGTACCCCAAAAGTTCTCCTTCCTAATTTAACATTTGCTCCCCATTTCATAATTTCTATTATATATATTGGTCCTTATTTACATTTTCAGTTTTTCATACCAGAGAAACATTGTGACATGTATACATATGTCCAGTTTATTGCACTTTACAGTATGGTCTCAAGGTACATCCATTTATCTATAAATGTCTCAAGCTTTTTGTCTTAATGGCTGAGTAATACTCCATTGTATATAAATTAAAACCTAATGTTCTTTATCCATTCATCACTTGATGGGCATTTGGGCTGTCTCTAAGACTTAGCTATTACAAATTCTGCCTCTGCAGACATGAGAGTGCATATATCATTGTGGTATGGTGCTTTTAAGTCTTTTGAGGAGATATCAAGAAAAGGAATAGCTGAGTTGAAAGGAACCTTTAGTTTTAGTTTTGTAGGAATCTCCACACTGACTTAGACAGTGGTTGTACCAGTGTTGATTCCCATCAACAGTGGAAATGTGTTCTTTATCCCCACAGCCCTACCTGTATTTGTTACTAATTGATTTCTTGATAATAGCCATTCTTTCTGGGCTGCGGTGGAATCTCAGCTTTGTTTTAATGTGCATCTCTCTAGCCCTTGCTTTTGTTGTTCAGAATTGTATTTGCTATTCTAGGACCTTTCGGGTTCCAAATGCATATTAGGATTATTTTCTCTAGCTCTCTGAGGTATGCTATTTGAATTTTGATCAGGATTGCATTAAATTTGCATAACAATTTCAGAAGTCTGGCCATTTTCACGATTCTTCCTACCCATGAACAAGTGGTATCTTTACAATTTCTGATGTCCTTTGCAATCTTTTTCAAAGTACTGTATATCTCAATGTAGAGGTCCTTTACCTCTTTGGTTAGATTGATGCCTAGATATCTCCTTTCTTAATGGACCAAGATGAATGTGTGCTCTGATGTCATGGGCTGGAACCCTCTGTAGCTATCTACTAAGTCCATTTGTTCAAAAGTTTGTTTCTGTACTGATATGTTATCGTTGATTTTTTTCTAGTTGATCTGTCTTTTTGTGACAGTGAGATATTGAGGTCACCCATTACCACTGTATTAGGGCTTATTTAATTTTTCATGTCTATTAATACTTGTTTTATGTGGATGGGTACACTGGTATTTGTTATATATGTGTGTGTGTGTGTGTGTGTGTGTGTGTGTGTGTGTGTGTATAATTGTTATCACTTCCTCTTGGATTGTTCTTTCTATAAGTATGTACTGACCTTTTTGTCTTTCTAAATCATCCTTACCTGAAATCTACTGTGTCGGCAAATAAAATAGCTAACCCTGTTTTTTTCCAGTTTCCTGCTGTAGGAAGTATTTTTTCCAGCATTTGGCTTTCAGTCTATGAATTTATGTTTGAATTAAATGTTTTTCTTGTATGCAGCAAATTGTTGGATCTTGCTTCTCAATTCATCCTGTCAGTCTCTTTTGATTGGTGAATCAAGGCCAGTAACACTGATTGTTATAACTGATACATATTGACTTATCCTTGTCATGTTATTTCCTGTTGTTGGTTCCCTTCCTTTTCCCTCTGTTTAATTGCTTGCCTTCTTGGCGGATTCACTCTGTTAGTGGTCATGGAACTGTAGTCCTTATTATCCCTTTGTAGAATGCCCTTCAGAACAGTTTGGAGTACAGGTTTGGTGTTCCTGAATTTCTTCACTGCTCATCACTCTGCCTTCTTCCTGAAAATCCTTGTAATTGCTAATGTTATTGAAACTGTAGTTATAAAAAGTTCTCATTCCTAGGTTTTAAATTATTTTTCCTCTGTGCCTTTTATTTCTCTTTTCTTTTTTTTTTAAAGTTTGGAAAATATTTGTTGGATAGATGAAGAAGAACTCCTGATTTACAAGGAGGGGTACCAAATTCACGGCATTTTTCCTTTTTAAATGTATTGGTCTTGTGAGAGCTTTACTTTGATTTATTTCCAGGAAATAAACTTTTCAATATCAAACATATAGACACATTAAATTTATCACTTAACCACTTAATTTTAATTCAATTATATTATTATTTGAAGAATTTATATTATATAATAATATAATATATTAATATTAATAATTCCTTTCATTTTATTGAAAGTAGTTTTAATAGTTCAGCAACGAATTCAACTTATTCTTGAAATTGATGTCTATTCCATATACTTCCAATACGTAGATCTTCTTAATTATTCTCTTCACGTTTTATTCATGTTCCATCTGCCTGGTGTGCAGATGTATTTTAAACGTCTATGAGAGTTGGTGTATCAGTCCATTTTCAGTTGCTGAGTCAAAATGCTAGATTTACACAACTTAAAGGAGGAAAGATTTCCTTTGGCCCTTGGTTTAAGAGGTTTCCATGCGTGACTGGTTGACGCTGAGGCAGAAACAACATGGCAAAGGGGCACTGTGGAGGGAAACTGTCCCGTTTATGGTATCCAAGAGAAGAAAAGAGAGGAAGAGAGCCAGAGAACCAGGGGCCATGGGCAAAGTAGAGCTTTCAGATGCCTAATCCAGTAGCCTGCTTCCTCTTGTTAGCCCTCATGTCCTACCAGCCCGTTTTGCTAATGATTTAATCATGGGAGTAATATCTTGATGAGGCCACCATAAATACCTTTTCATATTTCAGTTATAACACCTTGTCCGTTTACCTTATAATTATCTAACCTGATGATGATGCGGTACGGCGAGACAGATCATCCATTGCTTGGCGGAGTAAAGTCACATACACAGCCTGGGCCAGGAGTCCAGAGGGAAAGAACTAAATTTAGCCCTAAATAATATGTGTCTTGTTCCTCTTTCCAAGCTACAAATCAGGCTAGGCTGGTCGTTCTTAGGTTTTAACTTGCATCAAAATAATTTTGGGTCTTAATACAACAAATTGCTAGACTGCCCTGGAAATCTCTTTTCATTGATATCTGACTCACATTCTCATTAAAGTAAAAAATTTACCTATGATTAAGACTTACATAAGGCATGGTGGCACACACCTGTAATTCCAGCACTCTGGAGCCTGAGGCAAAATGATCACCATGAGTTTGAGGTCGGCCTGGGCTACATAATGACCTCAATGCCATCCTAAACTACACAGCAAGACTCTGTCACAGAAAAAGGAAAGTTTTACATGAGAAGATTTCAAATAATGTGTTTATCCCAAAACAAATCAAGGTCCTTATGTTTGGAAAAATCTTAAAAAGAGTTTGCAACTTTTTCATAAACTGAGTTAAGGAATTGAATCAATAGCTTATACACCATTGGTATTGTTTTTAGAACTTTATTTATAATTGTATGTAGCAAATTACCTTTCTGAGAATGACTTTGCAGCACACATAAATTATGATTAAAATGACTTTTCTATTACAAGTGTAATTTAAGTAAAATGTCACTAAGTGAAATATCAGAAGTGATCTGAGGTTAAAATTCATTTAAGTTCTGAAAACTCCATGAATACCAGGGATTCTTAGGGGGGTGAGAACTGTGTGAGCATGATCAGACCCTCTGGTTTTTAAAAATAATGTTCTTCTTTCCTTTTTACCAGTACAGTTAAATTTTTTGGACTGAATTCAGTTTGCCTACAAACTGATTTGGAAAAGATATTTGTCCATTTTTTATATAAGAAATTTTATTTATTGATTTATTTTAGAGAGAAAGAAAAAAAGATAAATATAACAATGAAACCTACTTTATCCATTTTTTGTACCATGGAAGATTTCATGAGAAAAGTGACATATAATTATTGGTGACCCCTTCCACAGTACCAGTTTTCGGGGACCCCTGCAGTGAGTCCCCAGCCTCCTGCCAGATGTTACAGGGTACAGTGGGAAGAAAGAAGGTAAGAGACAAAACGGGTACAGCCAGGGATCTAGGATGACCAGTTGTTCTCAGGGAATGAAAGGCCACCAGCCGCCCAGATCATGGGTATTTACTCATCCCATTTGAGTCAAAGACACTGAGTGAAGGGCAGTCAGTGGGTCTGAGACTAGTAATGGTGACTACAGTGGGGTAATGAGAAGAACCAGACATTCTTACAAGGACAAGATGAGACAGACATGATACAATGAAGAAGTTGTAGTTTCCCCAGATGCCTTTCGTCTCTAGTAGGTCTTATTTTGCCCTGTGAGTACTGCAGCAGTCATTAGCTCTTGGGCTTCTAGCTGTGACCAGAAGAGAATGAGAAGTTTCCATGCTCTAGTCTAGCTCAAAGGCAGGACAAAAACAAGCATAGGCACATCCTAGACTTAATTTATCATTTACGGTCCTCAACATATAACATTCAAGTATAAATAATTCAAGTGATTAGCCATCATAGAGTTAGATAGGAGCATGGGAAGATTCTGTGAAGTACAGAGCCAAGTTCTGGACTGGAAAGGTAAGCAGAAATGAAGAGGATGATCAGGCAATCTTTGGAGGACTCCCTGGCAGGCCACATTGGTCTCAGGAATGAGATTCTCTACAGATAACACAGCTTTCAAAAGGGAGTCTGTGACTCCCAAAGCCTACCTTCCCCGCCACCTCCACCTCACTTCTACTGTGTGATACTCATGATCACAAGTTTCTGCCTCACATTAAAAAAGAAAAAGAAACAGAGACTTAAGTGTTATTATGGTGCAATTGAAAGTAATAGAGACATTGGTGTTACCCCCATTGCCAGCCTAATTCTAAATTGCTTGGTAACCTTTCAACTTATTTCCTATTAACTTAATTTCCTTGTCTGAAAAGACACTTGATGTTTGCCAGATGACATGCTCAGTGCTGCTTAAGTCAAAGGTTCAGTGATTCAGGGTTTTCTTTTTGGAAGTTTTCTTTCTGTAAGTGATGTTTCCTCAAAATAAGTCTTCAACAGTTGTGCCTTGGTGTATACCCTGAAAATTGAAAATAGACTTTTCTTACCACAAAGGGGCAGTTGCTTTGACTTAGGAAAGAAAAGAATCACGTTTGATTCCCAGCCTTATTGTTTTCTCTCTTCCACATGATTAATTGTTGTAGTTTAATAATATTAAATTTAGTTTCTTTTTACTTAGGTTACTCCAAATGTCTGAGGAGAGAAGCTAGCCTACATCACACCTTGACAGGAAAAATTTACCTAACACTATATTATCATATAAAAACCTAAAATTGGACAACTTCTCACATTTATTACCTTCACCTTTTAAAACAGTCATGATTTTCCTTAGGATTATTAAATTAAGGAGGAGACCCGAAATGATGTTTGTCTCCCTGCACAAATTGCACGCAGCACAGTCTTTTTAAAATCAGTTAAAATAAATACCACTCCATCAGAAAGCATTTCAAAACCATTATTAAATATAAAAAACACAAAATATAATTACCATTTTAAAATTTTAAAGACCTGTCTAAAGGGTTTCTATCTCAAAAATAAATTTTCATTTTGTTTTTAGTAGTGCTGTGGCCACGTTATTCTGAGACAGATCCTACAGTTCTGCAGCTGGTCTAAAGAGACCCTGTAGAGAAGGACTGGCACACACTCAAGTTGTTAGGCTTGGGGGAAGATTTGAGGCTTGGAGAAAACGTCAGAGTAGGTTTCTGTGAGATATACTTCTGTTTTTAGTTTGTTTTTATCTATCTTCACATTTTTTCCAAGTTTTTCAGGATCTCTTACTACCACAGATACACAGCAAAATTGAAAAGTCTGTTTCTTGATATTGGACAATATGTTGCACGTGTTAGTTGTTTAATACAGAAGAGGAATAAGAGAAGAAAATGAAAGAGAGACATGTCCTTAGGGAAAAATACTTAAATGCTTTGATAACAGCAAATGTGTCTAATTTTTGTATTTTGCCTTGGTTACCAGAACTAAATTTAGACACTGAGGACTCCATCCTTGATGGTGGACTCACTGATTATTTCAAATTCAAAGAATGAGTTTCCACAATTCAGTCTAGGCAAGTGGCTCATGGAACATCTTTACCTCCAATCTCCTGCTCTTGCCTATTAGAAAGTTAATTCTCCAGTCCAACGGCAGGTCTTTGTACCACAGGATCCCTCTTGGATATTCACCTTTACACTCTTGAGAGTCCTCCTGTCATGGATCCTAAGTCCAAGTGTTCCTTGGAATTTCCCTTTGGTGTCTCATTTACTGCCTGCTTGATCTTTCCCCAAGAATCCTTCTTAATCAAAACACCATAGCCAGTGATGATTTCTCAAATTCTATCAATATCATTGAATCACTCTCCAAGTTTTAAGTCTACCTAAATATTTGTACATCATTCTATTTTTGTGGTTTTTTTTCTTAAATTATGTGTTCTTTCTCCTATATTAGTAATGTTCAGGGATGATATTTCTTTTCCCTCTATATCATACTCAACTTCTCCTAATCCACAAGTCAGTCCCTTTTAGTTCTATATTGCACATATGGTTTGACTGATTGCTTGATAACATGATTTTCTTTACTAATGACTTGAATTCTATAATTACCAAGTTGTCAGGCCATGATAGTATACAGTCTCAGGGTTTTCTAAGCATACTCCTAACCTTTTGGAGGGTCCTTTTAACAGCCTCTTTTACCTCCCTGTTGCGAAGGGTATAAATAATTGGGTTGAGAATAGGAGTAAGAAAAGTGTACACCAAGGATAAAAGCTTGTCTCTGCCCTCAGCCCGTACCACAGGGGGCCCCACATACACAAGGAAAGCAGAGCCAAAGAATAGCATTACCACAGTCACATGGGAGGAACAGGTAGAGAAGGCCTTGGCACGACTGGCAGCTGATGGCAGCCTCAGCACAGCTTTCAAGATGCCTCCATAGAGCCCTAAAATGATAACAAGGTTGCAGGTGTTGATCATTCCAATCACCACAATATAGACCTGAGAGTGCCAGCTTGTGTCCACACAAGCCAACCGCATTAGGGGGGCCAGGTCACAGATGTAATGGGATATCCGTCTCAAGCAGTAGGGCAGAGTAGCAGTGAGGCTGGCTGGCACAAGTGCAGATAAGAAGCCAACCAACCAAGTTGTAGCTGCTAACCGTTGCTGTACCTGTCTCCTCATGAGTGCATGGTAGTGGAGTGGGCGGCAGATGGCAAGGTAGCGGTCCAGAGCCATGACACACAGCAGGTAACACTCAGTCATGCCCAACGAATGGAAAACATACAGCTGTGTGAAGCACATGGCTGATGAGATGGGTGAACGCCCATGGAGCAAGGTGTGCAGCAGTGTGGGCACCGTGGTGCTGACGTACCAGAGCTCCAGGAAGGACAGGACACTGATAAAGAAGTACATGGGAGTGAATAGCCCAGAATCTGTCCTAACCAGGACAATGATGAAGAAGTTTCCTGCAAGAGTGAGGAGGTAGACACACAGAGTCCCCAAGAAGGCAAGAGGTTGCAAGGTCTCTGAGGTACTGAAACCAGCAAGGACAAAAGTCCGGATCCAGGTGTGGTTGACATGATCCATGCTTCCAGGAGCAAGCGATAAAGGAAGAAGATGAATAACTTCAAGGTTCTTTAGGACTTTCTGTAACAACCAAAGAACAGAATACACAACCAGAAAAAGATGTGCAGATTACATCAACCGCCTCCATGCTGCAAAAGAGGAACTGAATAGTAAGAGTCACAGAAGATTTGCTCTGACAGAGATGGAGGGGAATTCATACTCCTTGCTTCACAAAGAGGCACTTGTTTTACTGTGTCGTACCAGATTTTTCTGCACTGAGATTTTCTCCCACATTCCTTGACAGGAATCCTAAATCAGGAAAATTCTATGCTCATTCTACATTTCCAAATTGAATACTTCATGACACCTTAAAATATCAACCCATACTACATATTCTTATTTTAAAAAACCAGCTATACAAAACTGTTAGAAATGAAATATATACTGATTTCTAACATTCCTTCAGTGACTCTCTTTGGAATGCAGCAAGGTTCTCATTATTGGTCGAAAGAGGAAGAGACTGGGAAGAGAAAATTGAAGGCGTTCTGCTATCATTTGTCAAAGCTCAAACTGTAGAATTGGATGAGTAATTAATAACCTTTTAGGGTACATTTTTATAAGGCCCCAAAAGTAGTCAGGCATCAGTAATTCTAACAGGTTTTGGGAGAGAAGAAAAAGAATGAGGTAAGGTCTATACTTTGGTAGATCAGAAAGGTCTGTAGCAGGACAAAGCAGTCTATTGGAATTGGCTTTGTCAATTTGTTTTGGCACTAACCTCAGAATGAACACTGGGACTGACCATTTCTGCACTCTGCACCTCATCTTCCCCTACTTTAAAATGTAAACCTTAAGTAGGTGTTTTAAAAACTCCTTATAAGGGTCTTTGTCTGATTCTCTTTGAAAGCTTTTGAAAGACATTTGCCAGGTTAGCCCTGGTGCTCTACATCAAATGACTAACATTTTTATTTGTGTACCCTAGTTGAGCTCCTTCAGGAAAGCTCCAGCCCATGTCCTAGTTCCCTTCTCTCCCTTACCACCCCTGTCCATTACCTGACTCTGATGGCAATAAAACTTGTTGCCTCCTACATGGCATCCTTTCTTCTCAAGACACTTTTCTAGCTATATTTCATGTTTCTGGGAATGTGTGTCTCCCAGGTGCTCCTTTGTACCTGTCCGCTGGAGTTGCTAATATCTGCTGTCAGTATGGCGCCCTCTGGGGGCAGGAAGTTGGGGAGAGGGAAATGAAACAGTTAATGTTCTTTGCAAAGAATTTTGCTGTTTTACAAACCTCGCTTTGGGGTTCTTGAATCTAACCCTAGGGACACTGTCTCCTTTAGAGGATCCTAGGGACCATTAGAAATTTTTCAATTATCAGAGTTATCTTTTAAAGTGACAATGCAACTCATTTTTTAATCCCAGTACCATCAGGACTGAGGAAGGATCATAAGTTCCAGCCCATCCACACTAACTTAGTGAGACCCTGTGTCAAAATAAGAAAAATAAAAGTAGCTATAGATGAAGCTAAGTGGTAAAGTGACCCTGGTTTCCAGTACAAAAAAAAGACAATGCAATTTGCATATTCATGAGCATGCATATAGAGAATAGCATATTGGAAATTCCAGAAATAGAGATCATCTTTAAAAATTCTCTTTGCAAGATTTCTCATCCATCACTGCTAACTTCTTTGCCCCATGAAATAACCCACGAGAGTACCATCTTTAGTTTTGTGCTGACCATTCCCACCTTTATATTCCTACTATCACGCTGTTTTCATGGTACCCACTATCATTTATTCACTGTTCCAATTATTTCTACCCAGTCTATATTACACAATACTATGGAAATACTTTAGGACCAGACTGGACAAATTCTTCTGAAAGGACAAAATAGTAAATATTTTACACTTTGCAAGACCTACCATCGCTGTCACAGCTACCCAGCTGTGTCCTTGTAGCACAAATGTGGTCACTAACCATAGGTAGAGGAACAGATGTGGCCTTGCTCTGACAGAACTTTATTTGTAGAACAGAAGGTGGATATTTTATTTTTTAATATCTTTATTTCAATTAAACATATTTTAACTAGCACAATAGACAGGTAAAATTGTGCATATTAAATAGATTAACACAAATTATATCATATCTCCTCAGACCTAGACTGAAGATCCTGGGTGGTCCACAAGCCATACTTGGATCCAGGATTGCAGAGTGGCAGCCCCACTGCGTGCAGATATTCAGATTCACAAACACACACATGGTTTATTTTGAGTGAAGTTTCTCTCATACTACAATTTTGAGAAGCATTCCATTTGACATGATTCCTGAAAAGGTTTCTTGCTGCCAGAAAGTATTCAACTTGCCAAAAATCCTAAATGCATAAAGATATAATACATATTCTTGTTCAATTTTCTCTTCTTTGGGCTTCAATGTACTTGTTAAATGTACGCTTTTAGAGCTCTGTATCATGCTTGCCTTGGCAAAATAAAGTATAATTGAAAGGAAAATTTACTCTTTCTTCTTATTGAAAGGAACAGTTAATGCTTAATTTTTTGATCAATTTTGAAAGCTTGTATTTGGTAATCTGAACAACTACTTTGTAGACAACAGTATAGCAAAATAACAACCATTGCTGAATTCATATCATCTTGTTTTTTTGAAATTCTGTATCATTTCTATTTTTTTATATTTTTACTCTCTTTAAAATAGAAAGAAAAGTTTAAAACACATTCAGCCTTTTCAGAACGTTTTGCACTTTTCTTGGTCACTGCTAATAGCAGAGGCATATAATATAATTATATAAGATACTTTAAAGTGGGCAATTATACATACTGACCATGTTGAAATGATAAGGTCAATGCTGTCTCTACTTGGCAGACTGGCCTACCCACAGAATTCAGCTATTTTGTTTCCATGTATTCACAGCAAAGCATTTAGGACAATCATGCTCTTAATTTTATAATGCAATTATAATTTTGTAAAATTTAATTTTATAGAATGTAAACTTTTACATTTATCATGAGCTGTAAAATATCATTTAGCACACCATAGGTTGCCATAAAGCAAGTTCAGCATAAAAGGTTAAGAATGCTTCAAAAATGTATTTCGGGTTAATCATTTCAAAGGTGATTTTGGAAAATACTTTAGTCTTTGTGTAAATGATAAATATTCAGAACAGTTTTTATTTTCTAAACTAAGATTTATATCTTTGCTTTCTCCCTCCTGACCAACTTTCTAATGATCTTGAGAAAATTAAAATGCTTCTGTCATTCTTTTAAACTGACCTTACTATTGAGTTTTGTTTTTTATAAACTATAAGCTCTTGCTCAGGAATTTAATCTCTGTTTAAGTTTTTTATATGTATTTGACACCCTCACACATGGCCCATTTTATCCTGTTTCTGAAAGGTCATTGAAAAATGTTTCAGAATCAGAAGAGTGTTTTACCATACAAACCAAAGTTCAGCTCATAATTTGTTCAAATGCTGTCTCCCTCAAAGATCACTAAGTATAACTAAAATTATTTTATAATTCAGTCATTTGATATCTGGTGGAAACCCCCATCACCACAACATGCCACTTTTTTCCTTTCTTGAGTATAATGAATATGTTAGACTTCAGTAAAAGACTGTCAAATTTCCATGAACACCACCCTTAGAATTTTCTATCAGGCTTTATTTCATCAATAAACCCATTTAGAGTGATGAGATTGTTTTCTGATATTTATTTCCCCATGTGTGAGTGTGGTCTACCTCATCATTTGTACATTTTATATAATAATATTAAACAGAAATTTATAAGAATTTCCAAAACGTGTTGAACATCTTTTGGTAAATCAGATAATTAAATAGATGACAGATAATAAGAACAATCTCTTAATTGCATTTTCTGATTGTGGTTCCTGAAAAATTGTGCAGTTAACTGAATTCATTATCCATTGAATTGCATCAAGCTTCACCACTGTTAATTCCGACAATTTATTTGTGGTTATCTATACTTCAGCAGAAATAACAGCATCTGTAAATAACTTAATTTATTTTTCTTTCCAATATTTATACTTTTAAATTCTATACTCATCACTTATTTGCTACACTAGCCAATCTTTTCTGTACAATAGTTTATATGTTGTATTTGCCACTAATTTTATGATGTTCTTGATCTTAAAGGAACCATTTTTTGTTCTTCTCTCTGTTGTCTGACACATGATTAGAACATACCCTTTATCAGAATAAGGAACTTTCTTTTCTATTTGTAATTTAATTTTCTTATTTTTAAATCATGAACCATTATTGAACGCCTTTTGGTTCCATATCAAATTAAGTGACTATATATTTTCCTTCCAATGTGTTAGTATGATAAAATACATTATTTGCTCATTAAATATTTGAATCAACCTTAGATTCCTGATAAACCAAACTCAATCATAATCACTTCATGGAAACTACTGGACTTGTGTTAAAAGTACAATATTTGATGCGAGAATTTTACATTTTTCTTAAGTAATGTGATTACATGTAATTCTTTTTTCATTGACTAGATTGCTTTAGAATCAGTGTTACGCTTGCTTCGTAGAGTGAATGTTAGGCTCTACTTCTGGTGTTTCTATTCCTCAAAGAAGTTTTGCAAAACTAAGTACTGTTTTCTTCAATATTTGGTAGAGCTCACTTGGTAAACAGTCCAGGTCTGCTGCTATCTAGTAATATTTTTAGCTTCTAATTCTATATCATTATGACTTTGTGTTTTTCTCAAATTGATATTACTAATTGTCAGTGTTTCACCAAATGAATCTAGTGAGTTTAAAATTTCAATAAATGAGCATTCTTTGATAATAAAATAATTTTTTATTTCAAACAACTTTGCCTGTGTTCTAAAAATGTTTTATCCCTATCCTTTTAAAAAATTTCATGGTTTTCTCCACTCTATTTTTATTAGTCTTCTCAGGAATTTATTTTAAACTGTTTCTAAGCAACAAGATTTTAAAATACTGAATACATAGACATGTTAAATTTGTGATTTAGTTATTCAGTTTTGAAAGGATTATATTAATATTTGAAGCAAGGATTATTTAAGATTAATAGTTATCTTCCTTTTGCTGAGATTTGTTTTCTGGTCTAGCAACCAATTCAACTTGTGCTTGAAAATGATGTGTCTTCTATGTAGATGGGTCTTGTTAATTATTCTCTTCAATAGTTTCATAGTTTTATTTATGATTTGTGTGCCTGATATTTTATTTACTTAGTAGAGGTATTTCAAGCATCTTATTCTAAGAGTAGCAACATATATTATTCAGTTTTCATTTTCTGGAACAAAGTGCTTGACATGCCCAACATAAAGAAGGAAAGATTTATTTGCCCTTGTGGTTACAGAGCCTCAGTTTATGTTCATGTGGCTCCAAGCAGAATCATCACAGCAGAGGAGGAGGGAAGCTTCTCACTTCATGGCATCCAGCAAGCAGAGAATAGGGGAAGAGAGCCCAAGAACAAGTACCTGGGGGTTTGTACCCTTCAAAGTCACATTCTCCAATTACTTCAGCAACTAATGTATCAGTGTACTAAGGAACTCATCAGTGCGTTAATACAGTTCACAGTTAAACCATAACATTCTCCTCTTGACTTCCAGAATCTCATGTTCACCTTGTAATGCAAAATACTTTTTGTCTATTTCCCAGTCCTCAAACTCTAACACTTCTAGCATTACTCAAATATCTAAGTTCAAATCTCCACCGAGATGGAGGCAAACTCTTACATGCAAACCACTCTAAAAACAAAAGCAAGTTACATAACACCAAGATAAAATGCCACAGGGTAAAGATTCCCATTCCAGAGTTGAGGACTAGGGAAATAAAAAGGAGTCAGGCCAAAAACAGACTGGAAATTTACGAGGCAAACATTAAGTCTCACAATTCCATGTCCATCATCCAGGGTACATGATGGCAAGATGTGCATTCAAAAGGGCTTAGACAGCCCGATCTATATGGCCTTACCAGTTATAGCCCACGTGGTCTTTCTAATGGATTGACTCTGGTCAATTAATGCAGCTTTCATTAGCATATTCCTGGTATCTCCAATTTCCTAAGTTGTAGCTTCAACCTCATGTTCCACAGCTCCACATATTGCAATCTCAGAGGTTCCTAACAAGGTACTTAGCCCATGACATATTTCCAGGCCTCCCTCTGAAATCTGGGTGCAAGCTCCATGACTCACAACTCATGCTTTCTGTGTGTCTAAAACCCAGTATCATGTGAGGGATACAAACATCTGTATCCCGAATGAGCAGTAGTCACACCCCCTTGGACCACTTTCACAGTGTCCTTTGAATGCCTGGATGGCTTAGCTTCGTGAGGCAAATCTCCTGGGAATCAGTCCCTTCAGGATTTGGATCAGGGATTCCAGTAGTTTTCTCCTGACATGAAAGGTTAACACTCTTACATCCTTGAGTCTGCAATGAGTACTGTTTCACCAATTCCTAAGACTTCTTTGAGGCATCTTTCTTATCCCAATGCAAAATCACGCCCTGTTTTTAAATGCCTCTAACCTCTTCAGCAACTTCATTAATTGTGGGCCCAGCTTTAAAACCTCTGTTTTTGATCCAAACTGCAAGCTTTTATTAACTTTTTGCTTTGTTTTTAGCTCCTGATTCTCCTCTTAAACCTGCCTAACAACAGTCAGCAAAACCCATGCCACACACAAAATGTTGTGATGCCTTGAAACTTCATCAGATAATTAGTTCATCACTATTGTGTTCAGTCTCTTTTAAGACATTAAGGTCTGTGAAAAATCTAGACAAAGTACTTGCCAGAATGTAGCATCAATGGGCTCAATCCAATTCCCAAGAGAGTACTTATTCCCATCTGAAACTTCATGTGCACAGTGTTTGCTGTCCCTGTTTCTAGACACAATCTGAGCTGAATTCATTCCAGAATTACTTCTCCATATCTTCCTACATCTCTGTAGACTTTCAATAGCACAATTCCTTAGACTTTTCCAGACTCTACCTGAAAATTTTCTGTACTACTTGGTCAAGTATAATTATAGAAAAAAAAAAAACACTTCTCTGGTAGCAATCTTCTAGATTAGTGAGTTTCCCAACTCTGGGACAAAATCTCTGACATGCACAGTGTAAGGAAGGAAGAGTTTATTCTGGTCATGGTTTTAGACATTTCAGTCCTTGGTTAACTGACTCATGACAGAAACATTATGTCAGAAGGGAGAGGTGGAGGAAAGCTGTAACTTTCCTGATGCTCATAAAGCAGAGAACAGAGGAAGAAAGCCAAAGAGAAAACAAAGGCTGGGGCTGGGACAGGTTAAATCCTTTAAAGGCACAACCCAGAGCCCTACTTCCTCCAATGAGGGCTCCCCTCCTGAAAGCTTATTGTGTTTACGCACTCACCAATGGGGTAACCCACCGATGACATTCATGTCCTCAGTACACACACCATGGGGCCATATTATATATTTAAATGGTAAGAGTGCACTAAGTTCTCTGATTCTCCTACTGTGTCGTAAGCACTGGAAGCCACAACCCGCTATTGCATGGAAGAGTGAAAAAAACATACACAGCCTGGGTAAGCGGCCCAGAGAAGCAGAGCTGAGCTAAGGGCCAGGTTCTGTAAATCCAGGTCCTACTTCTAAGCAACCAGTCAGGTGAGGTCAGGAGTTCTCAGTTTTCAATTTGTATCCTAATCCCTTTGAGACCTATTACAGCACAGATTACTGGTGCGTGCCTTGGAATTCTCTCATTTAATGGATTGAGGTTGTACATTCTCATGAAAATAAAAATATCTACCTATGGTTGAGATCTACCTAAGAAACTTCACGTGATATATTTATCCCACAACAAATCAAGATCCTGGTGATTAGGAGGAAATTAAAAAGATTTTTTACCTTTTTCACAATGTGAGTCAAAGAACTGAATCAATGGCCTATAAAACAATGGCACAATTTGTAGATTATCATAATTGTAGACAACAAATTACCTTTCCAATAATGACTGCAGCTCATATTAATCATGATTAGAAATACTCCTTATTACTAGCCTGAGTTAAGTAAAAAAGTGGCCTAACTTTTGGATTAATAGAGGTTCTAAAAGCTTCACCAATGCCAGCAATTCTAGGGAGAGTAAGAACTCTATCAACATGTTTGGACTCTGGTTTTTAAAGATGATGTTCTTCTTTCCTCTTTCTCAGTAGAGTTAAATATTTTGGATTGGGTTCAGTTTACTAGCTGATTTGGAAAATATATTTATCCAGTTTCCTGCTATGGGAGATTTAATTAATAAACGGATATACATATAATATTTAAGTATAAATGGTATGTCTGTGTAGCCTTGGGTCTCCATGTAATTAAGCATCAAGGAGTTAGGCAGGAGCATGGGATAATTCTGTGAAGTATGGACCCAACTCCTATTTCTGAAAAGGAAAATAAAGATAGAGGAGGGTTATACCCAAAAGGCTGACCAGGTAAGTCTTAAATGATTTCCCAGCATGACACATTAGCTATAGGATCGAGGCTTCTCTGTGGATAACACAGTCCTCCGGGAAGGCTATGACTCACTGAGCCTGCATTCTCTCCCACTTCTACTGTGTAACACTCATGGCCAAAGGCATTCTGCTTCAGAGAAACAGAGAAAAAAATCAGAGTCTAAGTGTTACTATGGTACCATGGAAAGGAATAGAAGATCTTGGTGCTGCCCCATTCCAAGCCTATTTAGTTGCTCAGTAATTGTCCAAGCTATTTCCTAATTCTTGACTAAATTTTCACTCTGGAAAGACAGATTTTGGCCAGCAAACATGTTCAGAGCTGCTTAAGTCAGCACTGAACAGTAATAGTTCAGTAATTCATTGTCTTTTGGGGGGAAATTAATCTATAAGTGGTATTTGTTCAGAGAAAGTCTTCAAAAGTTGTAAGAACTGAAAGGAGCCACTTCTGATCTTAAAAGAACAATTGCTTTGACTTGTTAAAGAAAGGGATATGGATAACCTCTACCCCTTCTGTTATCTCATCCCCCATAAGATTGATATTTATGGTTTAGTAATATTAAAATTAGTTTTGTTTGTTTTGTTTTTTACTTCAGACTCACCAAACTTCTGGACAGAGAATATAGTGTAGATCTTTTATGGTGATCCAGAAAAATTCATTAACAGTCATATAAAAACCTCCAATTGGACAACTTACCCACATTAAATAGTTTTCCACTGATTCTGAAACACTCTTTATCCTAGTCAAGAATACTGATTACAATGGAAGCCAAAACCATTGTATGTCACCCCGTGCAGCTTATATGCAAGCACATCTTTTTGCTTAAAGTCAGTTATAATAAACACTAAGCCATGTGGCACTAGACAGCATTTCAAATTGTTACTAAAAATAAGAAACATAAAATGCAAGTCCATGATCACGTTAAAATTTTTACAGTGCTGTCAGAGGGTTTCTGATTTACAAAGGAATTTTCTTTTTGAATTTTCAGTGGCCATGTTAACCTGAGACAGAAAATCCCCGAGGAAGGTCTTATGGTTCCATGCCTGTGGCCTGAGAACACTCCTCAGAGAAGTATTAGATAGCTGGGAATGCAGGTTGTTAGGCTCAGGTAAAGTTTGAGGTTTTTCAGGATAATTTCTTAACTTTTGTGAGAATTAGCTTTGTTTTTCTACTCCCTTTCTTTCAATCCATATACTCATCCCCACTTTTCATCATCTCTGATTATTGCAGATATATATAGAGAAAAATTAAAAAGTCTTTTCCTTGGTGTTAGACAGCAATGTTTCAAGTGTTGCTTGTTTGATGTAGGAGAAATTGATAAGAAGGAGAATGACAGGCAGGGAGCCTTCAAGCAACCCTCCCCTCAGAAAAAATACCCTTAAACTCCTTGAAAACAGAAAATGTGCTTATTTTTTATACCTTGTACTGGTTACCAAAGATAATTTTGTACACCAGGGACTCCATCAGTGATAACTGAATAAAATTACTTCAAATTCAAAGTGGATCTGTTTCTACAAACTTGACCATCCGTAAATTGAAACCCTTTATGTCTGTTATGGTTTGTGTCTGGATGTCCTCCCCAAAGCCTCATGCATCCATGGGGTGGCTTTCTAGAGTTTATGATCAACTCGTGGTCCAATGCTAGGATTATGGGTGTGAATGCTGCATTCACCCTGGGGTGGATAGTTTGCATATGTAAGGGAGAGAAACAAGCTGCTTGCTGCCACTCTTCCCCTTTTGCTTTTGTTATTTTGGGTGTCTTTTGATGCCATGCACAGTTGCCTTCTGCCATGTGCCACACTGCCTTAGAGCCAGCCAAATATGGACTGAAACTTCAACAGATTGTGACCTAAATAAACCTTCCTTCCTTAATTTTGGGTGTCAGGTATTTCATCTCAGCAATGAGAGAAAAGTAACCAACGCAAGGTCCAATCTTCTGTTCTTCCCTACTATAGCATAAATTCTTCATTCCAGCAACAAATGCCCTTTGACTGAAGGACCACCCATGGACACTCAGATTAATACTCTTATTCATTCTGTGTGCATAGATCACCAGTGCACACTAGAACACTTACCCAATGTGTCTGTTCAGTTTTTGTTAGATATCTTGCACTATTTTCTGCACCTTTTTCCAAGTATCTAGTCTTAATCATAGCATTACCATTACCCTTATTTCTTTAAATTCTCTCAAGAAAATTCTATTGCTATTTGTTTTATGTCTACCTAAAAATCACCAGTTCAATCTGTGTTTTATTGTGGTTGTTTTTAATTTATAAGTCCTTTTTCCCATATTAGTAAGTCCTGGAAGCATATTTATCTTTCCACAATATTTCTTAAATTATGATAATCCATGAATCTATATATTATGTACTGTATTTTTCTTAAAATATGATGTATTGATAAAACAAGTAGTTGATTTTCTTGACTGACAAAGTGAAATCTACTATCACCAAGAGATGAACCATGATCTGAACACAGTCTTAGGGGTTTTTCAGTAAACCCTTAATTCTCTAGAAAATACTTTTATCAGTCCCCTTCACTTCCTTGTTATGAAGGGTATAAATAATAGAGTTGAGAAAAGGGGTAAGAAAAGAATACACCAAGGACATCATCTTTCTTTGCTCTCAGCACTCATTACAGGTGGCCCCCCATCCACAATCCAGGCAGAACCAAAGAATAATGTTGCTACAATTAAATGAGAAGAATATGTAGAGACGACCTTGATATGACTGGCAACCAAAGGCAGCTTCAGCACAGCTTTTAAGATGCCTCCACAGAATCCTAAAATGATAGCAAGAATACATGTGTTGACCAAGTTTATCATCACAGGATAGACCTGAGCATGCCAGTCTGTGTCCACACCAAGACAAACACATGAGAGGATCCAGATCACAGAAGTACTGGGCTACTTGTCTCAAGCAGCAAGGCAGAGTGGCAGTGAACCTGGGAGATGTAAGTGTAGCTAAGAAGCCAGCCATCCACGTAGCCCCTGTTAAACATTGCTGTACCTGTCTGCTCATGAGTGCATGGTAGTGGAGTGGATGGCAGATGGCAAGATAGCGGTCCGGAGCCATGACACCAACAGGAAGCACTCAGTCATACCAAATGAATGGAGACCATACAGCTGTGTGAAGCACATGGCTGATGAGATGGGTGAACGTCCATGGAGCAAGGTGTGCAGCAGTGTGGGCACCGTGGTGCTGATGTACCAGAGCTCCAGGAAGGACAGATCACTGATAAAAAAGTACCTGGGTGTGGAGAGCCCAGAATCTGTCTGAACCAGGACAATGATGGATAAGTTCCCTGCAAGGGTGAGGAGGTAGATGTACAGAATTCCTGCAAAAACAAAATGTCATAGCACCCCAGAGGTATTGAAACCAAGAAGCATGAACATCTGGGTCCAGGTGTGGTTGAAATGATCCATGAGTCCTTAGAAGCAGGAGGTAAGGCAGAAGAGTCTCTTCGGAGTGCTGTCTCTTGCACAATTTCTTCAGCACCAGAAGAACTCAAAAGCAAATTACAGGTTATCAAATCAAACTCCTTCACATTTTAAAAGAAGAACTACATACTGAAAGACAGAAAAGATTGTCTGATAATGCTGTTTTTCTGACAAAGTTGGAGGAAAGTCCAGTTTCCTACCTCACAGACCAGCACTTCTACTGTTTAACACCAGAGGAAGTGGGTCCCAGAACTTTCTCTCACACTTTCTGCCAATGAAGAAAAGTCAGAAAAATTCTCATGCTCATTCTCCTACATTCCCAAGTAAAATATTTCATGGCAACTTCAGATATTCACCTTTACTATACACTTTGTATTTAACAACCAGTTATACTATAATGAAGGAAAAGAAGACAGATGTTTTCTAAACTATGACTACTAAGGTTGCTTCAGGGAGTGTTCCAGGAAATCAGCAATATTTTCACAGAAAGCTCAAGGAAGAAAAGTTGGAGGTGAAAAAAAATGTGGATATGATTTTCTAGCTTTGACTAGCATTTGTCAAAGCTTAGAACTGTACAACAGGATGAATAAACAGTGAGTAGAGGAGGGTACAATTGCCAGAAGGATCTTCAAAGGACACCTACATCAGTAATTCTAAAGAAGCTTGAGAGAGGGGAGAATCAAGGAAGCCCACGTTTGTGGACTTCAAAAGGCTATAATATAATGAAGAAAGTATTAGTTGGCTGTCAGGTTCACAAAATATTTTACCAATAACATAAAATGACCATTAAACCTGTTTCTGTACTCTTCACCTCAATTCCTTCTTCCTTAAAAAGAAGATCTTTTAGTGGGTTTTATAACATCCTTTGTATTTCAGTCTGTGACTCTTTCTAAAGTAATCAAAAGGGGATTATCAGATTATTGTGGAGAGGGGTGGTCTACATCGGTGATCCTAGAGCTTTATTTCCACAGGCTGATAGACCACACTCAGGAGGGTTAAGATCCATCCCCACTTCCTTTCTTCAGCCACCTTATCACTTCTGCACTGCCCCTGCCCATTTCGTGACTGATGACAATAGAACTTGTTGTATCCTCCATGGCCTCCTTTCTGCCCAAAACACGACTGTAGTTATGATTTATCTTTCAGAAATGTGGGTCTGCCAGGACTCCATGTTCCCTGGAGTGTAAAAGCTAATTCTCAGTATGCATCCCTCTGGGGAAGGATGTTGGCACAAAGAAATGAAATGGATAAACTTTATTTTGCAAATTACTTTTGTTGACTATGCAAACCTCCTTTTTGGGTTCTTGAATCTAATCCCAAGAAAACTGCATCCTCTGGGCCATGCTAAATTTTGCAGCTGTCTTAAGGTTTTCCATTAAAAAGACAATGCACATTGTATATTATATGTGTGCATGGAGAATAAACTCTTAGGCACCGAAGAAATTAACAGCAGCTTCTTAAAAATACTCTTCACAAGGAGATTTCTCATCCATCACTACTGACCTCATTGGCCCATGAGCACATTTCACAAGGGTACTATTGTTACATTTCTACCGATCATCTCTGCTTTCATTGGCCTGCAACAACCCTGTCTCCATAACATTTCATGTCATTTATTCCTTGTCCCAATCAATGTTATTAAATATCTAAAATATGGTCCTCTGTGCAGTGTCCTAATATTTCATCAGAAAGATTCTTATTACTAGTGGTGTTACCAGGAGTATTTTATGACACATTTTCATGAGAATATCTTTTTCATGATCACATTTATTTATAGCCAAACCATCAATTTTTGATTAAAGGTCCTGATGTTTCCATCTGAACTTGTATCTCAGCTCAGCATTGCTTCTGAGTGTGCACGTGGGTGGATATGGAACCCAGAGAAACCATACAATTAGAGCATTCATCTACTGGAAGTAAAACATTTGAATCATTCATAGATTCAAATATATCTTTACTTTCATAGACACAGGTGGGGACAAGAACCATCCTAAATTACATTTAAAACAAGGAGTAGCCATAAAAAACTTAACACGAAGGCCATTTTATGTGGAAAGGATACATTGAATATCTTGAGATTAAATTGGAAAAGCTTTCTTTGACAGGTGATCAGTTTTGAGCCAGAAGAAAAAGAAAAACTGCTTCCTGAAAGTGCTAATGTAACTTCAGATTGGGAGCAGCTCTGAAGCATTTGGAAAATCTGAGAGGCTCATTCAGTCTTACCCAACACTTAGCCAATACCCTACTTCCCCGTGAAACCTGGCTATTCTCTGGTACACATATTTATAAATCCCTTTTCTCTGTTATTGCAACATCCACATTGCCAAACACCATGACACTCCTTGTTTTCATCCTCATTTTAGGCTCTGTTCATATTTGTACATTTACATTCCTTTTTCATGAGTCAGCTTTCATAATAGGCATTCTGTGTCATTCATACATCTGGATATAATTCTCTACTTGTATCTGAATGGCACAGTGTTAACTGTGTTGTCCATAAGAGCCATGTAACATCTCCCTCAGCAGGCTATTAATCTGACGTCAATTCCTGAGCACAGGAATCACAGACATCATCTAGAATCTGTTGGTGTAGAACAATTACTAAAGAATTTAGGCTTTAAATAAAGTCCTATTATTGTCAAGAGTGCTCTCTCTTCCTTATTGGGTCATTATCTATGAGTAGAAAATATTTAATTAGCATTTGCTCTGTTTCAGGAATAGAATAAGAAAGAAAGAACAAATTCTGACAGCATCGTCAATAATTATTGGGGGGAAAAGATCACATGTGCAATTACCTATGTTAAAATTTTTAGAGAACCAAAAGCAGGATTCAGCATATTCAAACATTCACAGTGTTATGGCTAATGTTTGAGAAAGTATCATGTGTTGTTTAGAAACTAGAAATAAATATATGAATAACTTTTACAGTTGTGGGATTATAAGGAATTTTAAGATTTTACTCTTGTGAACATTTCTATTGTGCTATATTTATATGTAAAACATTATTTTTTTTATTTTAAAAAAATAAAAGTACAAAAACATATTGACAAACAGACACCAATTAGCATAAAAAATAGTACAATCACAACTAATCTATAGACAAGGTGATATGATCTCAACAGTGGTCATTGCTTTATCCATTGATATCTTCG
>PVLD010018992.1:26213-37645 GCA_004027595.1 Dinomys branickii
CAGCAAACTAGGTCTAGAGGTTCCATTCAAACCAGCTATTCCTCTTCTGGGTATTTTCCCAGAAGATCTGAAAACATCATATCACTCTGACATATGTGCACCCATGTTTATAGCAGCACAATTTGTAATAGCTAAAATGTGGAAGCAACCCAAGTGCCCATCCACAAAAGACTGGATTAAAAAATTGTGGCATTTTTATTAAAAAATTGTAAAACATTATTTTAAAAAATATTTTAGTGCGTCCCCAGCTGCCTTTGCTGCTTACAGGACTCAAACTTCTGGTTATTTTTATTTTTTAAATTTTATTTATTTTCACTTCATTGGTGCATTTTAAATATACATAATAATAACATTCATCATAGTTCATTTGCACCTGTACATGATATATCTTAATTTCTCCCTTTTCCTTCTTCTCCCTTCAACCCCTCTTCACCTCCTTATTTACAAAAGCTTTGTTTCCCTTTGTCCTTTTATTCTGCTTTTTCCTTGTCCTTTCCTTTCTCTCCCCTCCCCGTCCTTTGTTCCTCTTCTCATTTGAACATATTCTTCCCATTTCCCAATACCGATTACACATTCTGGTTGTTTTTCACTCTTTTGTTTCTCACACCAGGAGCAATGAGGTATTTAAATATATGTGTCCAATTTATTTCACTTAAGAAAACCATCTCAAGGTGCATCCATTTAGCCAGAAATATCTCAAGCTTATCCTTCTTTATGGCAGTGTAGTAACACACTGTATGAAAAAACCACATCTTCAAAAAAAAAAAGAAAGGAAGAAAATCACATCTTTAGCCATTCACTGGTTGATAGGTATTTGTGCTGTTTCCAAGACTTAGCTATTATAAACTGTGCCACTCTGAACATCGGTGTGAATACGATGCTTTTAATTATTTTGGGAAGCTGCTCAACTACATTGATTGGAGCCTCTACTTTTAGTTTTTTGAGGAATCTCCACACTGATTTCCACAGTGGCTGCACCAGTGTAGACTCCTACCAACAGTGGAGAAGGGTTTCTTTATTTCTCCATAGCCCCACTAGCATTTTTATTTATTTATTTATTATTTTTACTTTTTTTGAGATAGGTCTCACATTTAGTTCAAGCAGGTCTTGAACTCATTGCAGGGCATAGGCTGACCTTGAACTCATGGTAATCCTCCTACCTCAGCCTCTGGATATAGGTGTAAACCACTACATTCAGCTGTTGGTTGATTTCTTGATAATAGCTATTTTTCAGTGGTGAGCTGGAATCTCAGTGTTGTTTTAATTTGCATCTCTCAAATGAATGACCAGTGATGTTGAACGTTTTTTCATATATTTATTTACAGTTTCTACTTCATCTGAGGAGTGTCTATTCATTTCAGATGCCCATTTTTGGCCTGGGTCTATAAATCTAGAGGTCTGAGGTGTTTGAGTTCTTTATATAGTTTAGATATTATATACTAGTCATTTGTCTGAGGAACAGCTGGCAAAATATTTTCCCCACATTGTGGGTTGTATATTCACTCTGTAGTTTCTCTTGCTGTAGAAAAGTTTTTTAATACAATGAGATCCCAGTTGTTGATTATTTGTGATAGTACCAATGCAATCAAGGTTTTTGTTCAAAAAGTCTTTGCCTACACCAATGTCTTCAAGAGTTTACCTATCTTATCTTCCATCAGATTTAGTGTTCCTGGTTTAGTATTTAGATCTTTGATCCATGTCAATTTTAGTTTAGTGCATGGTGAAAGATATGGGTGTAGCTTTAGTCTTTGGCATATGGAAAGCCAGTTTTTCCAGCATCATTTAGCAAAGAGGCTATTTTTCTTCCAGTGAAGATATTTGGTACCTTTGTCAAAGATAAAGTGGCTGAGTGTACTTGGAGTTGCTTTTGTATCTTCTATTGTGTTCTACTGATCTTTGGGCATGTTTCTTTTTAAAATTATTTATTTAATTATTTATTTATTTTTCCAGTACTATGCTGTTTTTATTAGACCTATGAGTTTTATTTCTTCATTGTACATATTTGTAATATTCTTTATTTTCTGAGACTTTGACCTAGATTCTGAGGGAGTTGGATTCAAAACCAGTTCTGATACTAACTTTGAGCAAGTTATGTGGCCTAAGGACCAGTGGCCTCATTTATAAACTGCAGAGAGCAATAGCACTTGCCTATAAGATTACTGTAAAGATTGCAAGAGACCTGGCTATGGACCCTGACATATATATTTGAAGTGTAATTTTGAAGAAGTAATTGTTTTAAAAACCAGTGACCTGGAGTTTGTTGTAAACTCATTTTTATAAACAAAATAATTGGGAATATTAACCAGAACTTGAGCACTTCAGTAGATAACACAAAACTCAAGTCACATATAAGCAGAAGGTTTAAATTTAACAATCATGGATTTCATACATTTGCCAAAAGGGAGTGAACATGCTCCTACATGCATATCTTTGGTAATATAGTCTCCTTGTCAGACAGCAAAGCAAGGACTATGGTAGCACAGTCAGGAGCCATCTCCCTGTTATTAGACTTGAGAAGCCAACACTGCAGTCTCCTGCAACATGGGTTAATAGTCAATCACAATCTCCCAATGTGCACAGATGTAAATGTACCAAAGCTAGGCCAGGTCATAAGCCCTTTATCATGAGTCTAACTGTTCTTATGCCTTGAAACTTGTTACCTACTAAGTGTACACAGTAGAAATGTGAACTTCTCTAAAGAGGGTAATTCATAATTACTACTAAGTAAATGAGGAGAAAGACAGACAAACCAGGAAGGCATTTCCAACAGTACCAATATCTGGTATTTCTTTTCCACATTTAGAATTGGCATGAGATGTGGGGTTTTGTGACCATTCTTATTTGCACAAAAGACACAGTTCTTGCAACATTAACTGGGAAAGGGAACATGCATTACTTTACTAGAACCTACCACATCGAAGTACAACAAGCCCAACAGCTTCAATAGTAGATATTCATTTGTTCACAGTTCTAGAGAAGTCCAAGATCAAGGACTCAGCAGGCGTGGTTTCTCCGGAGGCCTCTCCCCTGGGCTTGCAGATGGCTGCTTTCTCCCTGCTCTCTCCCATGGGCTTTCCTCTCTGCACCTAAGCTCATTTTCTACACTTTTTTTTTTAAAAAATTAAATTTATTGGTACACTTTAGATATACAAAACAATTATATTCATCATAGAGAATTTGTACCCATACATGTAGTAAAACATTTAAGAATGTTATTTGAAGGTTGGAAAAAGTAATACCACATACAGTTTAAAAATGTAAGAAATAAATTCAGAATTATTTATTCATTTACTTAATACAAGTTCTAAATATCTATTTTTCTCCATACCTTACTTTAGGTAGTTGGGTGAAATGTATAAAATACTTTTTTTTCTTTAAGATATTTTCTGTATGGTAGGAGAGGGGAGAGAGACAATCAAGAATGCTAATAATATAGAAATATATGTTGCTTTCAACTCAAAGCAAAAGTTTTAAATCAAATATAATAAGGTAGATGTGAATTTCACAACTACAGGGAGAGCTAATATCTCATATTTCCCATTTACAAATAGTTAAGAGTTTATGCAAACACAATTGAAGTTGTTGCAGAGAAATACATTTTCCTTATTGATAGGATAGCTAAGTAAATTAATTACTTTAGATGAAAATTCAGGAATATTTACCAGTTATTTGTACTATACCCCTAATATTCCCACTTGTAGAAATTTGTACATAATACACAGAAAAGGATGCATATACAAGGTTATTCACTACAGTGACATTTTTAGCAGCTAAAACTACAAGCAACCTAAGAGTCTTTTCACAGAGTACCTGTGAAATTAAAGATGCCATAGAATACTATGGAGCTTTTATTTTAAAATGAGTGTATGCTTTCCTTAAGAAAATAGACATATCTTCACATTTATTATTAAGAAAGGGGAACAGAGGACAGAATAAATTATATGGTTGGGGCCTTATGCATAAGAATGGGAGGTATTGGTCTTCTCTGGGTTTTACAAAACAGACCTTGTAATCACACAAGAAAACAATTGAGGATCATCTCTACCAGGGATTGGTAAGTAATACACAGAATCTTATAAGTCAGAGTTAGAATAAGACTTTCTTCTATAAATTCTTTTATGTTACATTATGTTCTGGACTATTAAGGTGAATTATTTATTGAGAAAAATAAAATTGATTCCATAAAACTACGTGCAGTGATATGTTGTGATCACCAATCATTGTTTGCATAAGGCAGCCCTGATTTCCACTTGACAACCCAAGTGTTTATTAACAGCATCTCCTTTTGCTGTCTTACAAAATTGTGTTCGGAGTACAAACTACCTAAATATGCCATGTGATACAGAGTTAGCCCTAAGGCTAACACAAAGTAAGCAGTGTGATTGTTGTGATTGTGCCACGCATTAGCTCTTGGTTCTTATTGTCTGTCCACCTAATCACTATCCAGATGTAAATATGGGAGAAGTGGCCAAGAGTTACCCTGCCTTTTCACCCCAGCATTTCCCACACTAAGCACTACTTATCTACATCACATCACTTACAAGAAGTGATGATATCTACAGGGCAAAGTGAGGTGAATGGAAAGGGTGCTTTCTGCCAAAGCCCTTCCTAGAACAAGAACTCTAGTGAACCTTAGCTGACCATTCATACAGTAGCTCTCCCACTGTGAAGACTTAGGAACTCTACATACATGCTAGTTGTATATGTTGACAAGCTCTGTGCTAAGGATGACCTAAACCATATTCTAAAGGGATGAACCTAAAGAAGTTTCAAGAGAGAAAGATCATGGATTGAAAGGCAAGGGTAGTTTGGAGTTATGGAGGATGGTAGAAAATAACTTTCTTTGGTGGAGTTATAGGAGAATGTAGTATCTACCATACTCATGTGACCCTTAAGAATTTGTTCATTCATTTATTCCAGTGTAAATGGACACCAAGCGCTGTGCCAGGAATCAGTGGTGCGGTGCATAGTGTTCTGAGTTGTTATGTTGCTACTGATGTTTCCACAGCCAGAGTAAATGCCTGAGCCCCAACCCGGAGTATGGCCCCAACAGAGCTAATCAATAGAGAGCTCCTAGTTAATGTGTTACAGATCTTTAAAGATAGGCTGTTGCCTGCCGTTTTTTAGAGCTGCTACCAAAGGAAACCACAGAGTTCCTGTTATGCCCTACAAAAAAATATGTGGTCTGAGTGAAGTGAGGTGGAGGAAAAGAAAATTGAAAGGAACTGGAAAACAATAGATTTCGCAGGTCAGCACAATGCACGACGGCACCAGGCATTTAGCAAAACAGCATAGACTTCAGGACAGCACGGATACTCCTCAGTTCATGGACTTGGACACGTAGCTCAAAAGCAGATGGTTGTTACTAAGTTTACGGACTATAGGCATGTACAAATGTGAGAAAGTTGTAAGGGTGCATTCTCAAGGAAATGAATCCCCACTTTAGAAATGTATGTGCAAAAGCTGTTAGTTTGAAGCAAAAATGTTGGACATTTCCTTATCACTGAAGGCCTTATTATTGCTCATTTTACAGATATGAAAAACTAAGGCACAGAGAAATTAAATGTGTTGCCTAAGGCCAAGCAGAAATTAGATAATAGAATTCATGTTTGAATTCAAGCAGAACAAATTCAGTGTCTTGTCTATAACCACTATATTGTCCAATTGTGAAAAATTATAGTTATTTGGGGACACTTCACAGGTTTAAATTTATATAATTTTTAGAATATTTTGTTGTAGAACATTTTAAGGAAAACAAAACAGAAATCACAAGGAAGTTGTGATTTTGTGGCCCAAGATTCTATAGACAAAAATGTAAAACTTCGTTCTCAACAGACACCTTTCCATTTATAGGAAGTACTCAATTTCTTTCAGAAGTATTGTAATCACAGAATTGAAACTCCCTAAACCGGAAGGTGTGTGAGCGGTTGTTCAGAGGCAGCCACTCATCCTGCAGAAAGAGTGTGGTGCCGACCAATGATGCCAAGGGCATCAAGGGATCTGGAGTAAATCTGGGGTTGAATCTGTATCTGCTTCCAGCAATTCCAGGAGTATTTCTAACTTTATTCTGAAAATAAATAGTAAGATGATTATTCTTTTGCAGAGGACTATTATAAAGATTCAACAAAAATGTATTTGAAAACAACTACTGTTTCTCTCATGGGGAGATATTTTAAAAATAACTGATTTCTTTTCTTTTAACAATGGGAGATATAAGAATGAGAATAATGATGAGATTCCAAGACTCTACAGTACTTTGTCAAGGTTTTAGTCTCCTCGCACTAACTATGTGACCCTCCTCTGGTAGGTATTTGGTGGGTCCAAATTTCCAAATTATTTAAGTGTGGAGACTGAGTTTAGTGAATTACTTTCAAACTCTGCTCAACCCAGAAATGGTAGGAAAGCGGGGGGGAGATGTGTTCTGGGGTATGATCAGAGAATATGGTTCTACCTCCGCACTGAATTTCAGTCTCTTTTCTACTCTATACGCAGAGACTTTATATACAAAAAATTTTTAAGCTTTGTCTTTCTTTTCTGGTTGTCTTAAAATATGGCTTCAAATTCTGTTTTTAGGTGGATTACATGTTACAGAAAGAAAACTCAGACGATATGCTCGTCTCCATTATCCTACTTTTGTCCCGTAAGATGGTGTATCATCTCTAGTGTCTATCCACCTGACCAGAGAATTCTGTCCTCCACTAAGCTGCCTTTGCTCTCACAATGACTGAGGATCACAAGAATCCAGTTCAAAATTTTCCCTCCATGTTCAATGCTCCATATCTGAAACTTCACACTAGCTATAATTTTAGTCTCCTTTTGTAGAAAAGAATAAAAAGCTATTTACCTTCTTTCTAATCTTCCCCTAAAATCCTGTCTTGACTAAAGTGAAAACTAGCCCCAGTTTCTCTTCTTTCAGAATTGCACTTCCCCCTCCAAGTCATACTTCAGCTAAAATTTTGTTTGTGATCTTTTCTTCCACCTGGTAACATTTTGCCCCTTGTACTTCAGGAAGTAATCAGAGGCCATAACCCTTCCACCTAGATGTTCTATCTGAATGTTTGTAACATATTTAACTAATAATCTGATCAATTATTGATACTTACTTTCATTCTGACCAAATGAATGCCCAAAGAGCTGATTCTTGCAGTTACTCAGAACGTGGAGTAGATCATAAGGGTCCCTGCCAAAATGTCTTGATCCTGTCAGAGACCCTCCTCACAGCCTCCTTCACCTCCTTGTTGCGAAGGGTATAGATGACAGGGTTGAGAAATGGAATCAGGAGGGCATACACTAAGGCAATGAGCTTGTCAGTGCCCTCAGGTCGGCTCCCTGGGGAACTCACATACACTATGAAGGCGGAAGCATAGAATAGTGCCACTACAGTCATGTGGGAAGAGCAGGTAGAAAAGGCCTTGGCACGACTGGCAGCTGAGGGCAGTTTTAGCACAGCACTCAGGATGCCTCCATAGAGTCCCAAAATGAGCACAAAGTTACACCCAGTGGCCACACCAATCACTGCACCATGAACTTGAGCATGCCAGCCTGGGTCCACACAGGCCAACTGCATTAGGGGTGCAAGATCACAGAAATAATGAGCTACTTCCTTCAGGCAGTAGGGCAGAGTGGCAGTGAGAGTGGCTGGTACAACTGCACCTGAGAAGCCAGCCAACCAAGTGGCCCCTGTTAACCATTGCTGTACCTGTCTGCTCATGAGTACATGGTAGTGGAGTGGGTGGCAGATGGCAAGGTAGCGGTCCAGTGCCATGACACACAGCAGGTAACACTCAGTCATGCCCAACGAATGGAAAACATACAACTGTGTGAAGCACATGGCTGACGAGATGGGTGAACGCCCATGGAGCAAGGTGTGCAGCAGTGTGGGCACCGTGGTGCTGACGTACCAGAGCTCCAGGAAGGACAGGACACTGATAAAGAAGTACATGGGTGTGGACAGCCCAGAATCTGTCTTAACCAGGACAATGATAAACAAGTTTCCTGCAAGAGTGAGGAGGTAGACACACAGAGTCCCCAAAAAGGCAAGAGGTCGTAGGGCCTCAGAGGTAGTGAAGCCAGCAAGAATGAACATCTGGGTCCAGTTGTGGTTGACATGATCCATGATTCCTAGCAACAAGGGGCAAAGGCAAAAATAATAACTTTAGGATTCTTCTTATTTTCAGAAATTGTTCCCAGTGCCATGGATCCCAAATGTGAGCACCTGAGAGAACATAAACATTGTCTAATAACCTCATTTTACAATGGATGAATTGCAGCCTCAAATTAAAAACAATGGTTTTCTTATAGTGTCTGTAGGTGGCTAGTTTAGACCTAGAGAGGAAAGCTCCTCATCGTAGTTTGCCCTTTTTATTATATTTTGCTTCAGAAATTTAACCAACTTCATTTACTTCCTTTATCACTATCATATAAAAGGAGAGAGGAAAAATTTCTACATCTGTCCCTCATATAGATCCCAGCAATGCTGGCTATGGAAAAGAAAAAAAGTCACCTAAAAGTGAGAACTGAGGCCTCTGTGAGGAAGTCTGTCTATTTCAGTGAGACAGCTGTGTCTTACTGAAGTAAGAGCATATAGGTTATTTCAGTAAGAACTAGAAAATGAAGATAACAAGAAATGAAAGCAGTGCTAACGCTCTGAGAGTGAACCTTAAATTCTTAGGTTCATGGTGCCTGAAGATTACTTACCAAACAGCTACACAGTACTTTCTAGAAGGCAATTCCCCCGAAACACTTGGATCAATGACTCTCAAAGAGGAAAATTATGGGTTGGAACCCCTGAGCAATCCTTTTTTCACAATCAAGGATTGGCCTTGTGACCTTGATCTGAAAATAACAAGCCATACACATTAGTCTGAGTAAATTCTCACTGGACCTCAGCTTTCACTTCCCCCTCAAAAAGATTTAAGCAGTTGTTTTTCAAAAGTCTTACAACACAGATCTATTATAGTTCCCTAAAGAAATTAAAAATTATAGGTTTTAGAGGAGCATCAACACCAACATCCCTGAGTTCTCCTGCCATTCCCTAAGAGAACTCACCAGGAAAAGTTGAAGCCTTCTCCTAGTTTCCTTTCTCAGGCATTCCCAGCTCTTCTGCACCATCCTTGCCCACTATCTGAGCATTGGGTCACATAAGAACTTCTAGCATCTTCCTTGGTATCTCTTCTACCCTTGCCTATTTATGTAACACATTCCTGACAATGTTGGCCTCCTTGACGCTCCTTGCTGTGTGTTCTCTAGAGCTGTTGAGTGTGACTAGCTCTCAGTGTGGGTCCCACTGGGGCAGGGGCATAGAGAAGTGAAACAAACTAGCTCAATTTTTCAAATGACTTTGCACCACTCAGCAAATGGTGTGATTTTCCAGCTAGAAAACTATGGTTTGACAATAGGGACAATAAAGAATGTTACAGTTATAAGCAAAGAATGCAGGACTTCAAAATATCATTGCTATTTTTAAACAAGACTATGTTATTGGAAAGAAAGAGAAAATAATTGTTTTAAAATCATTTTCTATGTGTTGAAACTTTTTATCCAAATACCCTATATTATGGACATAATTAGTTGCAACACCATTTCCTAAGGGAAAATATGTGAGTTAAAAGTTAGAAAAAGTGATATAAAATGCAGCTAGAATAGTGTGAAAAGAAACATCACAGCAATTCTGTAATTTATCAATTATACCTAAGGAATATTCTTTTTTTCAGACAGCATACTAGGAAAGTATGTGTAGGAAACATAGCTATTTTCCTAAAGATATGTAATTTTTAAGGAAAGAGATAGGCCCCCAAATAGGATAGGCATTTATTAAATAACAAAGACATGTGAATAAGCAAAAACATTAGAAGAGGCAGAGAAGAGGGGAAGAGGAGACAAAGGGAATGAAAAGAGGAATCAAGGTATGTTAAGCACATGCACCGACTTCACAAAGGAATGTAAACATTATATATTTGCAAACGTGTATCAAAAAGGGGAATCAAGAGACAAAGAGGGGGAGGGAGGGAAAAGAAAGGACATTTTAAAAAGGAATTCAAATGTGTTATGTGCAGGTACCAATTCTCCACAAGGAACGTAAACATCATGTACTACAAACATGCACTAACAAAGAAAAGGTGTTCACCCTAACTCATAATAAGGGACATGCAGTTGTGGTACTTTTCTCACTTTTCAGATGGACAAAGGAACAGAAACTTAAAAACATACTCGGATGAGGAGTCTGCAAGGAAATAGGCATTTTCATGAGTTGCTTATAGGAATAGAAAATAACATACTTTGGGTGAAAAGTTAGCAATATTCATGCAAACTACATTTTAATTTGTAGACATCATCCAGTGATAAGTCCATTTGTAGAGATTTATCTTGCTGACATATATGTACAAAGATATGAAATATATACCAAGGTTATTCACTGGAGTCTTATTTATAATAATTATAGACTGGAAGTGACCCAAGAACTCTTTTTTTAATTTTATTTTAAAGACAAAAGAATGGAGACACATGAACCAGAATAAGCCATAAACAATACTGAAAATACAAAATTATACAGAATATAGTAGGGAATTAGCACTGGATGTTATATTACATAATGTTATCTTCACATTAGTTAACACAAAAACATTAAAGGAAATACCAAATTATAGAGAAGATAGTAGGGAATTAGCACTGGATGCTGTATAATATAAAGTTATCTTCACTTCTATTAATACAAAAACGATTGAGGAAATACAAAATTATAGAGAACACAGAAGGGAATTAGCTCTGGATGCTGTCCTACATAATGTTACCTTCACCTTTGTTACTCAGTTACACAGATGATGGCCCATTTCATCATTCAATTTTTCTCCTCCCTCATCTCTGTTGCCCTACCACTCAATCAGTCATCTTCCCTGTGATAATAGCTGTATTCCTGGGTTTATCTATATTGTTGGACTCTCACCTTGGGAAGAGATATAGCTGCCTCAGACTACAGTACAACATGCATGGGTGTATACAAACTGCCATGATTGGAGGTGGAAAAGCGCGTATGCTCACAGTGGACCGCCCGGCTCCAACCCATCACCGTGCTATGGGTGGGGGTGGGTCCAGTCCGTGAGGTGCCCTCAGTGGGGCCCTCAGCAGAGCAGCTGTGGGGCCCTCAGCAGAGCAGCCACGGGGCCCTCGGTGGAGCAGCCCACAGCGGAGCAGCCACGGGGCCCTCAGCAGAGCAGCCGCGGGGCCCACAGCGGAGCAGCCGCGGGGCCAACTGTGGAGCAGCCATGGGGCCCTCAGCGGAGCAGCCACGGGGCCCTCAGCAGAGCAGCCGTGGGGCACACACCCCCATTGGGGTGCCCTCGGTGACCCGTCTGGCTCTGTCCCATTGCCTTGATGCCAGGGGCCCTTTCTTCTCCTCTTACCTCCTCCTGATCTCCAGTATTACCGTTCCCCAC
>PVLD010018993.1:0-37545 GCA_004027595.1 Dinomys branickii
CCGCTTGCTACGTGACTCACTTTCCCATTTGATCCCAGTTCACTCAGTCTTACCTGAATGTTTATCCTTGCAGTCTTATTGGCGGACCATAGTTTTGTCCATTTCCCCTACGTTGGACCTGCCTCACCGCATGGTTTTTCCCTAGAAAAGTCCCTAGAAAAGACAGGGGGGGGGGGTAATCCACTCGGACGCCCCTTCTGTCCCTCTCTTGGACAGAAGCTTTCTTTCTCTCAATAAATATATTCTGCTCTTAACCTCCATTGTTCCTAAAATTCATTCTTCGATTTCAGAGAATACGAACTCATCAATATCATTCAGGTTGGGAGTTTTATTTTCCTGTATCACCAGCACTCGGGAGGCCGAGACGGGAGGATCTTTACACATTTGAGAACGGCCTGGACTACAAAGTGAGCTCAAGGCCAACCTGAACTGCCTAGTGAGACCGTGTCTCAAAAAGACCAAAAAAAAAAAAAAAATTATAGAAAAAGGTGATGATAATATAGAATAATTATATAGGTTTCCCATTCCAGTTTCTCCCTTTCTTTGAGGCAAGGTCTCTCTGTAGTTCAGGGTGGCTTTGAACTCAAGGAATCCTATTTCAGCTTCCTGAGAGCTGGGATTATAGGCATACCATGCTGGCTGACAGTGACACTTTCGAAGTATACTCAAAGTATGCCTTAATTTTTTGCACAAGAGAAAACACCAAGAGTGAAGAGACAACCCACAGTGTGGGGGGAAAAAAATATTTGCCATGTCATAGGCAGCTGGATTACATAGAAATATTACAGGCAGTCAGCCAGGGCCAGACTCTCGAAGGAGCCAACATGAAAGACATTATGTATCTGCTGTGGGCCAGACCTCAAGGCAAAAGATTAAACAAATGCACCACATACCTCCCTAGGAATGGACCTCAGGGATTGACATTCTAAATAGGTAGCGATCACCTTGAAGAGTCCCTGACCCAACCCCCTACAGGAAAAGCCCTGCTCTGTATTCAAACCCGCTGCTTCGTGACTCGCTTCCCCATTTGATCCCGGTTTAATCAGTTTTACCTGAACAATTATACTTGCAGTTTTATTGGCTGACCATAGTTCTGTCCATTTCCCCTACCTTGGACCCGCCTCGCCTCATGGTTTTGTTCTATAAAAGTCCCTGGAAAAGACAGAGTCTCCCCTTCTGTCCCTCTCTTGGGCAGAAGCTTTCTTTCCTTCAATAAACATTCTGTTCTTAACCTCCCTTGTTCCCAAAATTCATTCTTCAATTTTAGAGAACACGAACTCATGTCAGATATCATTCAAGTTGGGAGTTTTTATTTTCCCATTATCAGCTGGCTGTTCTTCAGACAAAGGACAAATATGTAGACTATACAAAGAACTAAAAAAAAAAATTAGATCCCCCCCAAATTAAAGACTTAATCCAAACTAGGTATCCATGATGAATACACACTTCTCAGATGAAGAAGTACAAACAGAAAATAAATATATGACAAAATGTTCAACATCCTTGGTCATTCAAGGGATGCAAATTAAAAGAACCCTGAGATTCTATCTCACCCCAGAAAGAATGGCTGTCATCAAGAAATCAGTGGGTAACAAATGCTGGAGGGCTATGGGGATGATGGACCCCCTCTCTACTGTTGGTGGGAGTGTAAACTGGTGGAACCGTTGTGGACGTCAGCGTGGAGATTCCTTGAAGAACTAGTACTAGCCAGTGTGGTGGCTTATGCCCATAATCTCAGCAATTGGGAGGATGAGACAGGAGGATTGCCGTGAATTCTAAACTAGCCTAGGTTACATAGCGAGTTCAAGGCCAGCCTGTACTACATGGTGAGACCCTGGCTCAGAAAGCAGAAAAAGGAAAAGAAGAGAAGAAAACAAAAAAAGAAAAAAAAACACGTAGGACTAGAGGGTCCATTTGACCCAGCTATTCCCCTCCTTAGTATCTTTCCAAAAGAATTAAAAGTATCATACTACAGAGTTATATTCACACCCATGTTTATAGCAGCACAGTTTGTAATAGCCAAATCTTGGAAACAGTCCAAATGCCCATCAGCTGGTGAATGGATAAACAAGATGTGGATTTTAATGTATATACAATGGAGTACTACTCTGCCATAAAGAAGGACAAGCTCAAGACATCTAGGTCAATGGATGCACCTTGAGACCGTACTCTTAAGTGAAATAGATTAGATACATATGTGTAAATACCACATAGTTTCTCTGGTGTGAGGAACCAGAAGTGTAAATAAGGACCAAAATGTATAACAGGTATTGTGAAACAGGATGAAAATGTTCAGATGGGGAGGGGGACAAAGGAGGGAGGAGGGGAAAATAAAACAATGAGAAAAGAAGGACAACATGGAAACAAAGCTTTTGTAAGTAGAGAGGGGAGGAGGTGAAGGGAGGGGAATAGGGGAGAAGAGAATCAAGTCACGCCATGCAGGGACATAAATTCTCCACGATGAATTGATTGTTACGTACATCTAAGGTGTACCAATAAATTCTGATTGGAAAAGAAAAAAGTATCCTTTAATTTGGATTAATCTGATTTTTTTTCATGATTAGATTGAAGTTATGGAACTTTGGTAAGAATGCCAGAGAAATGCTGTTCTGTATCCCAGCAAAGTCTGCAGTGTCTTCTGGGCACAGTGGCACACGCCTGTAATCCCAGCACTTGGGAAGCTGAGGCAGGAGGATTGTTGCGAGTTCGAAGCCAGCCTGGGCTACAAAGTGAGCTCAAGGCCAGCCTGAACTGCATAGCGAGACCCTGTCTCAAAAAGACAAATAATAATAATAATAATTATTTCCCTGTTCACATTTCTGTGTGGTTTTGTCTCCTGATTGGACCCGGCTGACCTGCTGCCGAAATAGGTTTGGAATTGCTAGTTCCTACCCTTGTGAGACCCAATAGAGAGAAATAAAACTGCTAAACAAACTACAACCTGTGCAGTCTTTTTCCATCTTTAGTCTTTTTATTTCTGTTTTTGTGGTGCTGGGGATGAAACCCAGGGCCTTGTGCACGCTAAGCTGAGATTTAGGCTGCAAGCCTCCTTCACCAGGGTGCTGATCTCATTCCAGAGGGCTCAGCCCTCAAGACCTGACCAGCCCTTGAAGGTCTCATTTCCCAAGGCCACTGCCTTGGACATTAGGATTTCAACATCAGAATGGGGGGGGCGTGGTAGCAACTATTCACCTGTGCAGTAACATTGTTGTTGTTGTTATTATTATTATTATTTTGGGTATTTTTTGAGACAGGGTCACCCTATGTAGTGCAGTCTGGCCTTGAATTTGCTTGTGTAGCCCAGGCGGGCCTCAAACTCACAGTGATCCTCCTGCCTCAGCCTCCTGAGTGCTGGGCTTACCGGCCTGCACCACCACACCCAGCCTGAAGTAATACTGTTTTTAGTAGTGGGAAAAGCAATACCAGAAACAATGTTAATGTCTTATCAGTAGAGAAGCGACTGAACACACAGGACGGACCGGCCAACCTGGCCTACTAGAGTAGAGCAGATTCATTTGTTTGGATAAGGAGCTCAGAAAAATGTTAAAGTTTTGTTGTGTGTGGTTGGGTAACTATAGAATAATAAATATGGCATAAATAGTGTCATTTATAAAAAATCAACAAATAAATAGAACTACCAAGCAATACCATGTAGTCTTTGTGGGGACATGTACATATATAAAAAGCCATAAGAAAAAGACTTGGAGGGCTGGGGATATAGCTCAGCAGCACAAGTGTCTGCCTGGTAAGTGCAAGGTCCTGAGTTCAATTCCCAATACCCCCCAAAAAAAGACTTGGAAATGTGCATACCAAACAGAAAAGCAGCTACAGTGGGAGAGAGAGAAGATATGAGGCAGAGACACAGAACACTTATCTCTACTGTATTCACTTTTCAGTATTAATGTGTTCATATGTTATTTGTGTAGCTAGAAATAGAGAAATCAGTGCAGAGTAGAGGTGCATGCCTATAATCCCAGCGTTTGGCTGAGGTAGAAAGAGTGAAAGTTCAAGATCAGCCTGGGCGACTGATTGAGAGCCTGACTCAAAATATTCATTTTATTTTATTTTGTGTTTTTGAGACAGGGTCTCACTATGTAGTTCAGGCTGGCCTTGAGCTCACTTTGTAGCCCAGGCTGGCTTTGAACTCACAGAGATCCCCCTGCCTCAGCCTCCTGAATGCTGGGATTACAAGCATGCACCACCACGCCCGCTTGACTCAAAATAAAAAGATCTGGGGACTCCCTGGGCTCAATTCCCAGGACTGCTATCTACCAATCACTATTTTTAAAAAAAACAACAAGATATTGACTATATTAACTAGACCTCACAACCCCTGAAAAGAGGGAGGACTACAACCTACAGTGAAAGCAGGTGGACAGCCCAGAACCAGTACCTCCTTCCTGTATCATTTTATTTTTTTTTATTTTTTTTATTTTTTTTTTATTTTTTGGTGGTACTGGGGATTGAACTCAGGACCCTGCACTTGCTAGGCAGGTGCTTATTCCACTGAGCTATATCCCCAGCCCCCCAGTACCTCCTTCCTACAAGGAACTCTGGAAAGTGACAAGGGCCCTCCCTCAGCCCCCACGAAGGTGAGGAGCCTTCTTCTAAAAGTTGCAGCCTAAGTCAGGCTAGTTGTCTGCTAATAAAATCAAGCAGAACCTAAAGTAAAGCAATAATCTGAATCTACGTTTGCAGGGAACAGCATGGATGCACCATCCGCCTCCACGGGATCCCCCTGCGCTCCGGCTTCACCCCAGCCCCTCACTGAAATGTACATCCCCACTTCTCGGCCGGCAGGGCCTGCTGCTGAGCCACAGGCTGTTTCCACCTGGGGAGAACCCGCTGGTGGAGGACAGCCCGGGGATTTCAAGGCTTTTGCTTTCTATTGCAACCACGTAATTGCCGAGGTGAGCGAGGAAGCAGCACTCCCACACCAACGTTACTAAATATATTATTCAAGACTGAGTGTAGCCCGGTGTGTAGCTCAGCGGCAGAGGCGCCTGCCTGGCAATCGCAAGGTCCTGAGTTTGATTTCTGGTACCACACACACACACACAAAAAGATTGAGCATAAGTAAAATACTTTCAGGCCTGTATTGAAATTATTTTCCTCTGTGGGAAAATGAAAAAGTAAAACTAGAATCTTAGTCTTATTATATTAAAAAAAAAAATGAAGATGATAATGAGCCAGAAATCCAACTAAGCCACCGAAGACACAGACGCAAATGCAATTAGCGTTGGGGGCAAGATGCTCTGCAGCTTCCGGCTAATCCTACCGCAGCCTGGCCCAGGTGGAGAGCCCCGTCCCGCCAGGGCGCTGGAGGGCACTTCCTGCCTCTGCTTTCTGCTTTTGTGTGGCTCAGGTGAAGGCCATGCAAAATAAACAACGGAATTTTGCCAGGCGTCACATTCTCTTCTGGGAGGAAATTACTACACTCACCTTTCGCTCCTCTGTTTGGAATATATTTTCTAGCGCTTTAATTTTCAAATCCCCAATCCTTTTTCCTGCCTTTTAGGAAAATTACTGGTGTTTTCTAACCCTATCGACTTAAAGCTGTACCTTTCAAAGGTTTCTCTGTGACTTACCAAATATGCACAGATAGTAAAGAAATTCTCCCGAGTGAGATTTAACTTCTCCTCATTGAATGCAGGTCATGACTGCATTTTTTTTTAAGCTAGAAAAGTGCACTACAAAGTGACGCATGCGGTAGGGTTCTATTTATGCAAAACGTGGGTACTTGGGTGGAGACTGTCAGAAAGGACAGGAGCTGTTGGTCTGGGGCCTATTTTGCAGGGGAGACAGTATAACACAGGACACATATTTTACAAGATTATAACCGCCACCCAAAGAATGATACACAAGAGAGCGCAGGAAATCTGTCCCCACACCAAGACCAAGGAAACTAGCTGAGGGCCTGGATCCCACGGAAGTGTCCTGCATGAGTCCAGCTGCAGACCCAGAGCTCATAATAATGTCTCATGCGGGCCTATTTCAAGGATCTGCGCTGGGAGGGCCCAAAGGTCAGTGGTGGAATCTAGAAAGTCTGTGCCAGCGGGATGAAGGATCTGTGCCAGCAGCCTGGGGATCTGCACTGGAGCCAGGAAGCGATGCGCAAAGCAAGAACCAGAGCTCCCCTGAAAGGTACCACAGCCATCCTCAGCGACAGGGAGGTCCCGAGCTCCTCCAATGATCAGGACGGCCGGGTTCCCATCAGGGAAGCCAGCGCAGCAAGCTTCTCCTGGAGACTGAGCGGCAGCACACCATCTTCCCCCAGGAGCCACAAAGCGATGCTCAGAGTGAGGACCAGAGCTCCCCCAAAGTGAACCAAAGCCCTTCTCAGTGCCAACGAGGTCCCGAGCTCCTTGGAGGATGAGAACAGCCGAGTTTGTCAGGAAAGCCAGCATGAGGAGCTTGCTGGACCTGACTCCTTTTTCTGGTCTTTGCTTCTTTTCCTTTTGCTCCCTTCACAGATCCCCCCCACAACTCCTTTGCTGCTTCAGGGCACGCCCCTCACTGCGCCTTTTGCTCCTGCTCCTCGGTCTCAGGCTGAGGCATGGGAAGGCGCCCTAACTATGAACGCTATGAATCCCAGCACTGGACAGGCTGAGGCAGGAGGATTGCTGCGAGTTTGAGGCCAGCCTGTGTTTCATAGTCAAGGCCAGCCTGGACTATACAGCAAGACCCTGTCTCAAGCAAAATAAACCAAAACCAAAACAAACAATAAACACAAGCTAGGCCAACATGTTTCTTAGAATCTAGGTATACTGCTAGGTGTGTGGTGGTGCACGCCTATAATCCCAGCACTCAGAAGTCTCAGGCAGGAGGATTGTTTGGAGTTTGAGGCCAGCCTGGGTGGGCTACAAAGTGAGCTCAAGGCCAGCCTGAATTGTATAGGGAGATCTTGTCTCAAAAAGACAAAAAAAAAAAAAAAAAAAAAAAAAGGATGGGGTTTTAAGGTCCTAAATTTCTTCCACCGGAAGCCAGAATGATCATGATTTTAACTAGGTATATTTTATTCATCTATGGCTAAGTTAAACATAAACTATCTGTAACAAATCATTGTTTTCTTTGAGATGGTATTGGGAGGCTGAGTCAGGAAGAGCTCTGAAATGGGTGTCTTCAGATACTTCTCTCAAACATTTATTACCCAAGACCCAGGGTAGCCCTAAGACAGATGATCTCCTTCCAGTCTGAGGTCTTAGGACCCCTAGGAAGGCACTGAAAGCTCAGTGCTCCCTGAGATCGCACTGAGGGCCAAGGCCAGTCTGTGCTAAGTAGTAAACTGGCCTCGGGATGCTGGGCCCCTGAGGCCGAGAGCCCCTCGGAGGAGTGGGTCTAGGGCCGAGTGGGGATGTTCATTGTGCTCGAGGAATGTATTCTCACCAGAGGAACAGGAGCGGAAATCCGAGGCCGAGGCAGAACAGCCCGGGAGAGCTGTTCCATCTTGGCGGCCTCTCCTCGCTGCGCTCCCCCATCAGAGCCCTAGGGACCTCTGTGCAGGCGACCCTGTCACCCCTGGGCCAGGGACCTCCGCCACCTCGGGAGCTGGCCAGACAGAGTCCTCACCAAGCCCTCCGAGCCCAGCGCTGCCCAGTTTGCTCTGTCCGCCCGCACAGGAACCCGAGATTTAAGTAGGAAAGAGGGGGGAGGGGAGGGGCGGGGGAGGGAGAGAAGGGGGTGGGACGGGGAGGCCCGAGCTGGGGCTGGAGCTCCCGGAGCCTTGAACAGCAGGCCACAGACCCTTTCTTGCTCTCCAGTCTGCGCTCGCTCCTTGTCTGGCCCGGAAAGAGGCCTAACTCAGGCACAGACCTCACTGCTTCGTCGCTAATTCGAAAACTAAAACCCGTGGTGTCTGCAGAAAGTCATCTTTGTAATGTCACCGAGGCCAAGCGCGGAGTGGACCTGACAGTCGTGGCCTGTCGGGGGTGGCGTGTCTAGGAACCCCGGGCCAGGCCCACAGCTCCCAGCTCTTGGAGGCTGCGTTCACAGTCCTCTCCCTCGGACACCCGACACCCCAAGTGCACCCTGCCATCTCCGACTCTGACCCACGGATGCTTTCTGCTCTTTCTCGCTTCCAGACCTGCAGCTCCCTTCCCCACCCAGGAGAAACCGGCCCCCTTAGCTTCAAGCTATTGACTCCTTGATAGTTTCAGAGCTTTTGATCCATACTGTTCCACCAAGCAAGCCAAATGGAGTTCAACATCCGTTTATAGCCATTTCTTTTTAGTCAAAAGACAGTGTGCAAACTGAGTGTGGTGGCACACGCCTGTAATGCCCAGCTCTTGGGAGGCTGAGGCAGGAGGTTGCCATTGTTCAAGGCCAGCCTGAACTGCATAGGGGACCCTGTCTTTAAAAAAAATAATCCCTATAATGGTTGCCCCCATAAATTTCATTTGAAATTAATGTTAATTTCATTGTTCTTGCTTATATTGACATTAAAGGATTTTTTTCTTCCATCTCTTTTGGGGATAATTTAATTATTTTTAAGTTTTGAGTGTGTGAAAGAAACATTTATACAGTTCAAGAGCCAAATCACAAAGCTGAGTGTGGTGGTGCACACCTGTAATCCCAGCACTCAGGAGGCTGGGGCAGGATTGTTGTGAGCTCCAGGCCAGCCTAAACTACATAGTGAGACCCTGTCTCAAAAAAATACAAAAAAAAAAAAAGCCAAACTTTGTTATGGGTCCGTGAGGATAACAGTTCCCCCACCCCATCCACACCTTCCACCGAGCTTTCCGCTCCTGGCCCTGCCATTGCAGGTGCCTAGTCTCATTTCCTGGCTTAGCCCCTGCGTACGGTTTTAAAAACAAACTGAAACAAAAAACAAAAGCAACACGGGCCCATCTACATCTTTTCACACTATGCATACTCTTTAGCACGTTTCTTTGTTCATATGACAGTACATATCCTGAGCATCAGATCAGTTTGTGGAGGCACATGATCTTTCGCACAGCATTTCATTACGCAGCTGGGCTAGGGTTTACTCAGGCATTCTCCTGTCGCCTGTGTATGAAAGCGCACCTCGTACTAGGATTCTGTAATTACAAGTATGCTTCGGTGAACAATCTTGTGCATTAGGACTTTCATTTTGTTGGAAATCTATCCTCCCTTCCTCCCTCCCTCCCCTTCCTTCTTTGCAGAACTGGGGATTGAACCCAGGACTTTTGCACTGAGTTACATCCCCACCCCTTTAAATTTTTTTTTTATTTTGAGACAGAGTCTCACTAAGTCACTAAATTCCTTACGCTGGGCTTGAACCTGTGATCCTCTTGCCTCAGCCTCCCAGAGCACTGGGATTCTGGCATGTGACAGAAATGTTTCTTAAAATAAATCCCCCTTGTAATGTATTAAAAAAAAAAAAAGTAAATCCCTAGAAGTCGCATTACTGGATCAAAGATTGAACATAAATAGCTTTGTCAGGCATGTTAGATTTCCCCTCTTTGGGTTCCAGGAATTTGTACAACACCAGTAACGCAGGAGAGTACCTTTTTCCTCAGAGTCATGCCAACTGATTTTCTTTCTTTTTCTTTTTTGAGACAGGGTCTCACTGAGTAGTTCAGACCAGCCGGGAAGAGGGAGACAGCCTTGAATTCACTATGTAGCCCAGGCTAGCCTCCAATTCATGGTGATCCTGCTGCCTCAGCCTCCTGAGGGCTGGAATTATCCATGGGTGCCACCATGTTCAGCTTATTTTCTTTTTTTTTTTTTTTTTTTTGGTGGGACCGGGGATCAAACTCAGGACCCTGCGCTTGCTAGGCAGGTGCTTATTCCACTGAGCTATATCCCCAGCCCCTTATTTTCTAATTTTTTTGAAGTTTCCTTTTTGACCTATAGATTACTTAGAATGTTATTTAACTTTGAAGTATTTGGGAGGACTTTCCAACTGTCTTTCTGTTATTGAAATCAGTTTACTATCTCAGAGATATCAGGCGCCCTCAGACTACCCTCAGTTTCCATGACTCACTAGAGCTTACAGACTGAAGTAAAACTATTACACTCACAGCTGCAGTTTATTATACCATATATGGGTAAAAAGCAGTAAGGGTATCAGGTGTACAAGACATGGGATACTGTCAACTAGGGAAGCTCACCTGAGCCATGAGGGCCAAGATTTTTCTTTAATTTATTGTTTATTTTTTGAGACAGGGTCTTGCTATGCAGTTCAGGCTGGCCTTAAACTCATACTATATAGCCCAGCTTGGCCTTGAATTCAAGGCAGTCCTCCTGCTTCAGCCTCCTGTGTGCTGAAGGAGTGCACCACGGGAGTGCACTATGACGCCTGACTTTTTGGGGATGTGTTAGGATTTGTACATGGCCATGACGCACTCATGTGGCTGACCTTAGTCACTTAGGCTCCAGATCCTCCAGAGGCCACACAATGTAGACCAAGCCCCCACCATAAATTACGCAGTTAGTTTTAACTTTCCTGGCCTGGCCCCAGACCTGGGCATGCAAAGATACCTTTATCAGGCTATCACAAAGGTTTGCCTCAGACCTTATCTCCCAGAGTGTAGTCCAGGGCCAGTTTCTTTGTAATGTGCAGGGTCTGAAAATTCTAAACCTGTTGAATTAACTCCTGAATATGCAAACTTAAACTCACTCGGGTCAGGAATCATATTTGATCATCTGTATTCTTATCATTTTGTTTTATGACCTAAGACATATACATTTGAAGGAGCATGTTCTGTTCTTGTCTGCTATGCTATAAATGTCAAGTGTGTTCGGTCGGATCTGTATAAGTTCCTGCCTTTGTGTCTCCTTGTCCAGTTTTCCTTTTAGTTTTCCCAGTTTTTGCTTCATCTAATTTATTTATTTGGAATCAGGAATCAAACTCACGACCTCGTGCTTGCCAGGCAGGCGCTGTGCCGCTGAGCTATATCCCCGGCCCTACTTGGTGTGATTTTGAGTTAGGTATTGTGGTGTGTTCTTTCCTATGGTTACTTTCCTTGTCTGATTTTTGGCTATTGGATTATGCTGAGCCTCGCCGTCAATTATTAAAAGTTTTATTACATTTCAGACTTACTGAGCTCGTGGAATTTGTAAATGTGTGTCTTTCACCAAAATTCTGGGCTTTGGGCCATTTTTCCATCAAAAGAATTTTTTCTGCGTGCCCCTCTCCTTCTAGGAATAGAGCAGTGCAGTTATCAGATTGACGATTCTGCCCCACCGGTCCCTGAAGCTCTAATTATTTCTAAATATGTTTCTCTCTGTTGCTCAGATTGGATTGTTTCCCCTCTTTTACCTTCAAATTTGCTGGTTCCGTCTCTGTTTTGCTACTGAATTTAGCCAATGAATTTTTTTGCTACACTTCTCAGTTCTATATATTTTTTTCAGTTCTACATTTCCACTTTAAAAAAAAAATTCTTTTCATTTCAGAAGTGTTCGCCCTTTTTAAAAAAAATATGTATTTATTTTAAGAGACAAATTTTAGCTGTTTGTCCAGGCTGGCCCTGAGCATCTCAGCTCAAGCAAATCTCCCGCCATCGAGAGTCCTGACCACCAAGTCCAGCTGTCCTTTCTTTTTGCAGTGTGGTTTTGATAACTCCTTAACATCTCATCGGAGAGTGCCAAGGCCTGGGTCGTGCTGGAGCTTTGGTGCTGTTCCCATGAGAACCGTTCAGACGTGTGGAGTTGGTGGCATCACTCTGGTTTGCGTGCGGGCCACTTGGAGACTATGTTATGACGCTTTAGTCTTGCTAAATTCCTACGACCTTGCAATAAACACTAGCTAGGTTCGGGCCGCAAGCTCTGACCTGCCCGCAAGCTCTGACCTGCCCTCTGCAGCTGTGTTTCCAGGCTTGGTTCCATTTTCGAAGCCCTTGCAGCACCTCCTGCACGCGTCTTGCACGCGCGCCCCCCGCAGGTCGGGCGGACGCGGAGCGCTTATGTGCCCAACGGTTGAGTTCCAGAGGCTTTGGGGCTCTGTTCAGGAGGTTCACCGCGGGGAATGTGGGGTTACCGCCCCATTCGCTCTCTGTGTGGTCCCTGCGTTCTTCTAGGCACAGGCTGCCCGGCGTTTTCTCAGCCAGGGCTTTAGCGTCCCTCACTGCTATGTGTTCCCGTGGCCGTGTCTGCTTCCGGGGCCAAACAGGGAGGCCAGCCAGGAAGAGGGAGACAGCCAGGGCGGCTTCCCTGCACTCTGGACCGAGCTCCTCCAGCCAGAGTGAAGGTAGCAGGTAGCAGGTAGGGTGCAGCGCACTGACTCAGTCTTACCTAGAACCAGAAATCCCTCGTTTCTCTAAGTTTGTATTTCTCTTTTGAAAATTTTTTTATCTTTTAATTTCAATTTGTATACGTTTGAGTTACACAGGGTCTCCAGTCCTTGTGTGGAGTTGGTGCATGGACGTAACTCGTCTTACTTCCTTTCTTCATCTCCTTTCCCTCTAATCCCTCCATTTCTTGATCCCTCTACCGTGTGAGATCTGTCTCCTTACTTCCTATTATCTGTTTTTTATTTTGTCCTTTATAATTCCAGTTTGTCAGATAAAAGGAACAACGTGATATTTCAGCTCGTGCGTCTGGTTTATTTCACTTAACATTACGGTCTCGAGGTGTGCCCATTTTCTTTCAAATGACTCAGGTTTATTCTTCTTGATGGCAGAGTAGTACTCCACTGTGCATAAATACCACATTTTCTTTATTTACTCATCTGCTGATAGACATATAGGCAGCTTCAAAGATTCAATGATGGTGAACTGTGCAGCTGTAAACGAGGACTCATGTGTCACTTTACTGTGATGGCTTTGTCTTGGGGGAAGATACCTAGAAGGGGAATGAATAGCTGGGTCAGATGGCATTTCCAGCTTTAGTTTCCTGAGGAGTCTCCATACTGATTTCCACAGTGATTTCACAAGTTGACCCTCCCACCAGACGTGTAGAAGGGTTTCTTTTTCCTCTCTGGCATTTGTTATTACTTGATTTCCTGAATATAGTTACTCTTTTTACAGTAAAATAGAATCTCAGTGTTCTTTGAATTTGCATTCTCTAATGGCCAGCAGTGTGGAACAATTCTTTGTGTATTTATCAGCAATTAATACTCCTACGAAGTATCTATTCCCTCCACTTGGCCAGTTTTTGATAGGGTCTTTTATTGTAGGAGTTCTAATTTTTTGTGTTCTCCATGGATTCTTGATATTAGTCCTTTCAGAAAAGCTGGTGAATTTTTTTCCCATTCCGTAAATGTATTTCTCTTGATCCTTTTAAGAAAAATTTTGTGCCGGGAATCAAACTCTGGACTTTGCCCCTGCCAGGCTGTCACTGTGCCACTGAGCACTATCCCTGACCCCTGTATTTCTCTTATGACAAGTGAATTTAACACCTTTTTTTTTTTTTGGCAGTACTGGGGATCGAACTGAGGACGACTGCGCTTGCTAAGCAGGCGCTTATTCCACTGAGCTATATCCCCAGCCTCCCTAATGCCTTCTTTGTATGTCTTAAGGTTTGTACTAATTTTTTGTGGGGGAAGGTGTTTTTGACAGAGTTTCTCGGTATGTCACCTAGACCTGCCTCAGCCTCCCAGTGCCGGGGTTATAATAGTGAGTTCTTGTGTCCAGCTATCTTTTTTTATTTTGTCTTTTTTCTTGTCCCAGACAGGGTCTTGCTATGTACCCCAGGCTGGCCTCAAGCTTGTGATCCTCCTGCCTCAACCTCCTAACTTCTGGGTAATTTTTTCCCCCTCATTTTTCTATTGGATTTTTAGTATTTTTAATTTTTTTTTTTTCTTAGAGGCAGGGTTTCATTGTGTAGCCCAGGCTGGCCTCAAACTTCCTGCCTCAGCCTCCCGAGTGCTGGGATTATAGGTGTGTACCACCACACCTGACTCTTTTAGTCATTTTTGTCTTAAAATTTTAAAGAATTCTTTTTTTAAAATCAGATTTTATTGGGACATTTTAGGTATACATAATGATCACATTCATCATAGAGAATTTGTATCTGTACGTGATGCAGCTTGAAGAAATCTACATATACTGCGTTATGGCCGGCACTCCACGCACTGTGTTATGGTCAGTACTACATACACTGCATTAGCTATATACACTGCATTATAGTTAGTAACCGTTTATCTGTGACACATATTGCAAATGTTCTTTTCTTTTAAATTTTTTTATTTTAAAGATAAAAATAAAATAAAATTTCAAAACAATAGGAGGGTAACAATGGTTAATGCATTGCATATTGTTATCTTTAAATTAGCTACTCATGTACCAGGCATGGTGGTGCACGCTTGTAATCCCAGCACTCGGGAAGCAGAGGCAGGAGGATCGTTGCAAGTTCGAGACCAGCCTGAGCTACAAAGTGAGCTCAAGACCAGGCTGAACTGCACAGAGAGACCCTGTCTCAAAAAGACAAAAAAATAAATAAATTAGCTACTCAGAGTACAAGATATAGGCATTGTCCAAACAATAGTAGCACGAACCTTTTTTTAATGAACTAAGAGAAATTAGTAGTATAACTATCTTAATGACTATATGTACATTTTTTTCTTTTCTTCTTTCCCCCATCCCAGTTTTTTCCTTTTGGACAGTTTCTTCCCATTTTTACAATATCCACTATCTGGGTCTTATTTACTCTTTCAGCTTCTCACACTAGGGAGACATTTTTTTCTAGTTCTTAATTTTTAACTTTGCTTATCCTTTTGTTTTGTTTTTTGTGACGGGGCCTCACTCTGCAGCCCAAGCTGGCCTTGAACTTACTATGTAGCCCAGGTCGGGCTAGAACCTGCTGCAGTCTCCTGCTTCAGCCTCCACCATGACCAGCTTTTACTTAATTTTTAACTATTAAAAAGGCTTTTATTTTTTCATGTAATTAGATTTATCAATCTTTACCTTAATTGAATCTAGATTAGTTTTTATTTTTGAGACAGGGCCTCACTACGTAGTGCAGGCTGGCCTCAAACTCATGATGACCCTCTCACCTCGGCCTCCTGAGTGCTGGGGTTGTAGGAGTGCCCCACACTGCCTGACTGATTCTAGATTTTTAAATCAAAGTAGAGAATCTCTTTCTTTACATGGATTATAAAGAAATTCACTGATGTTTCCTTTAGTGTTTGTGGAGTCTTATTAACAATTAATTTTCTGATCAATTTGTTCATGATGTGAAACACAGATCTACTTTAATTTTTTTCTCCAAATGACTATTTAGTTGTTCAAGTACCATTATTTGTTTATTTATTTAATTTTTGCAGTGCCGGGGATCAAACTTAGGACCTTGCGCTTGCCAGGCAGGCACTTATTCCACTGAGCTACATCCCCAGCCCCAAGTATCATTTATTTATTTATTTTTTCCTTTTTGAGGCAGGGTCTCACTACGCAGTTCAGGCTGGCCTTGAGCTCACTTTGTAGCCCAGGCTGGTCTTGAACTCGCAACAATCTTCCTGCCTCCAGTGCTAGGATTACAGGCATGCGCCACCACGCCCTGCCCCAAGTACCATCTATTTAAAAGGACATCTTTCTTGTATGGTTTTATTTACTAAGTTTCTACATGTATTTAGGCCTATGTCTGAACTTTCTATCCTGTTTCATGAGTCTATTGGTACCTTGTCTCTACATGTGCCAAAACATAGTCTTTGAAAATTACTTTTATTTCAGTCTTGGGGACTGAATCCCAGGGCCTTTGGATTAAGCCAGATCCTCAGTGTTTTTTTTTTTCTGTTTTTTTCTGAGACAAGGTCAAAATAAGTGTTACCCAAACTGGGCTCAAACTTACATTCCTCCTGTCTCAGCCTCTCAGAGTGCTGTGGTTATGAGACTGGGCCACATATTGAGGTGAAAATTACATTTTATAGAAGCGTTCGTGTTTGGCAGCATTAGTTTTCAGTAGTAGGTTTCCTCTTCTGATGTTTTTCTTCCTCCTATTGTTATTTTTCCATATGAACTTTAGCATTAACTATCTCTCTAAAGAACGTTGTTGATTTGTTTTTTTTCTTTTGTGGTACCAGGGATCGAACTCAGGACTTTGAGCTTGCCAGGCAGGCGCTTGTGCCGCTGCTGTATCTCCAGCCCTGTTGTTGATAATTTTGGTAATGGCCATGGGAGTGTTGTTGCTTTGTTTTCTGTTATTTGTGGAAATATCTCTAGCTTCTCCCCATGAAATAAAATAGATTGCATTAAAAACATGTCCATCAACTCTTTCTTTCATTCCTTTCTTTCTTTCTTTCCCTTCACAGAAATAGATATAGAAATTTGTCAAAGGTTTTTTTTGAAAGTAAGTGCATCATTTTCTCAAGGTTTTCAAACATATTTGCTTCAAAGCTATAAAATAGTCCTCTACAACCTATCAACATGTTCTTCTAATTTATTTAGATCAACTCTTTTCTTATTCTCTATGCACTTATTTCTGGGTTTTTTTTGGTTTTGTTTTGTTTCTTTGTTTTTTGAGACAGCGTCTCACTCTTGATTCAGGCTGGAATCCAACTCATAGCAACCCTCCTGCCTCAGCCTCCTGAGCGCTGGGATTACAGGTGTGCGTCACCATGCCTGTCTTGTCATTATTTTATTTTTATTAATAGATGTCGCTAGGGGTATGAATTTTCTTCTCATCATTGTTTTAAATATATTCTATACATTCCGATACATATTTTCATTTATCAGTAGTTTTTTGCTCTCTATTGTTTATCCCCACTTGCAGCTTCCACTTTTTTTTTTTTTTTGGTACTGAAAATTGAAACCAGGGCCTTCGCATCGAACTACATCCCCAGCCCTTTTTATTTTTTATTGTGAGACAAGGTCTCGCACTAACTGTCCTTGTGCTAACTTCCCAGCACGGGCTGGAATTTGAGATCCTCCTACCTCAGCTTCCCAGCTTGCTGGGATTCCAAGGGTTTACCATCTCACCGGGTTTGTTTTTTCCTAATGTTAGAAGAAAGTTTTAAAGTTACCAGGGAGGAGACTCTTTCTGTGTTTAAACAGCAAGGGCTTGCAGAAAATTGCTTGTAGAGTAATAACAGCCCTCAGCTAATAGAATTGTGATGGGTTTAACGTACACAGCCTGACAGCATCAACTAACCACCAGAGACAGAAAACTGCAGTGAAAGTCGGCTTTCTGCCTCATGCCTCATGAACACACACACAGCAAAATGTTTTTGATTTGAGTAGCAATTATTTTGTATCAAGGTGTGTCTTTCTATGCATAATGGCACAGACTGCCTTTTTGTTTTAAAGAGAATAAGATAGGAAAAGATAAAAACAATACAGAACTTCAGAACAAGATGATAGGAAATTAACCATGATTATTATGTTGTATATCGTTATCTTCAGAGTAGCTGCTCAGATGACCCGGTACAGGCGTCTAAGACTGATGAAATAGTACAGGCACGAACTGTTCTTTCAATGAGCCAGTAGAAATTAGTAGTGCCAGTACCTTAGCTATCTTTTATATGTATATATTCCTTCCTTCTTTCTCCTTCCCCCACCCCAGATGTTCTTTCCTTCCAAGCAGCGTCTTTCCCCTCACAGTATCTATTGTACCTTTTGGATCTTATTCACTCTTTCAGATTCTTACATTAGGGAGAGAATACGCTGTTTACGCATGCGAGTCTGGTTGATTTCACTCATGAGGGTGGTCTCTAGTTGCATCCACTTACCTATAAAAGCCTTAAGTTTTCCCTTCTTTGTAGCTGAGTAATACTCTATTGTGTAAAAATACCGCATCTTTTTTATCCATTCCTCCAGGGATGGGCAGGTGGATTGTCTTTTCCTTAATTCTTTTAAAAAACTTATGGAGGGCTGGGGATATAGCTCAGTGGAATAAGCTCTTGCCTAGCAAGTGCAGGGTCCTGAGTTCGATCCCCAGTACCTCAAAAAAAAAAAAAAACTTATGGAGCCCCTGATGTAGCATATTGTGTGAGAACATTGTCTGTGTCACTTCCTGTAATCTTCACAGTAATATGTCCACGTTGGTAGGGCACAGATGTATGACTTAAATACATTTTGGCTGCTGTAAACAAATGTTGCAAGTATAGTACAAAAAACATTTTTTTCTTGGATTATTTGAGAGTAACTTGTTAATTTGTAGCCTTAATTACTTTATATAAGTTCAATGCAGGCATCTTAATAAGGAAATTGATACAGTTCTCCCAGGCACAGCCCCTTTTCCTTTCAACTTTATTTTATTATTTGGAGATAGGGTCTCACTAAGTTGCCCAAGCTGGCCTCAAACTTGTGGTCCTCCTGCCTCAGCCTCCTGAGTAGCTGAGATCACAGGTGTAACTGGCCGACCCTTTCCCTTCTAGCTGACCTACGGAATCGCAGTGTTCTCCCTCTGCTTCTTCCCCCTCTGGTAGACAGTCCCAAAGGGAACCTCTCCCTTCCTTTTTATCCTCTCTCCCCCAGAAGCATCTTCTTCTCCTAAGGGTGCCCCAGGAACTTTTTAGTTCCTTCTCTATAATCACTGCTTTGATCTAGCAAGATTATTTTTATCTTTTTTTTTAGACAGGGTCTCACTATATAGTTCAAGCTGGCCTTGAACTCACTATGTAGCTGAGGCTGGCCTCAGACTCACAGCAATCCTCCTGCCTCAGCCTCCTGAGAGCTGGGATTACAAGTCTTTTCACCTTAAGATTTCTTTTGAGATATAATTTACATACAATAAAATTCATTCTTTCAAATTGTACAACTGAATGTTTGTTAGTATACTGTGATGGTTAATTTTATGTGTCAACTTTGCTGGGCCACAGCCCTTGGATATTTGGTCAAACATTATTTTGTCGCCTTTTTTTCTTTTTTTTGGTGGTACCAGGGATCGAACTCAGGACCTTGCACTTGGCAGGCAGGCATTTATTCAACTGAGCTCAATCCCAGCCCTATTTTGCCTTTTTGGGACAGGGTCTCAGTATGCAGTTCAGGCTGGCCTTGAGTTCACTTTATAGCCCAGGCTACTTGCAACGATCCTCCTGCCTCAGCCTCCCGAGTGCTGGGATTACAGCTGTGCGCCACCACATCAAACATTATTTTGGATGACTCTTGAGGATGTCTTTATGTGAGATAACCTTTTGATCAATAGACTTTCAGTAGAACATATTACCCTCTGTATGTGGACTCATCCAATCGGCTGAAGGCTTATATAGAACAACAACAGAAAAACTTACCTCCTTCAAGCAAGAAAGAATTCTGCCAACAGACAACCTCTGACCTTTCCCAGCAGCACCAGCTCTTCCTGTCTCCCGCCTCCAGCCTTGCAGTTTCCCTCCTCAAATTTTGGACTTGCCAGGCCTCCACAAGTGCATGGATCCATCCCTTACCACAAACCTTTCTGCGTGTGCATCTGTTCTGTAGGCTCCATCTCTGGAGAGCTCTGACGTATGCAACTACTCACAGAGCTGTGCACCCATCACCAGAGCTAATTCTAGAACCTTGTTGTCCCTCTTCAGGCCTCTCAGCAGCCACTCCCCACCCCACTTCTGGTTGCTGGCATCCACTCATCTTCTGTCTGTCTGTCTGGCTTGGGCTACTTTGGACATTTCGTACAAGCAGAACCGTTCTCCTGTGCACTTTCGTGCCTGGCTTCATTCAGTGTTCAGCTGTGGTGTGGCATATGTTCCACTCTCTGGCTGAGTATTATTCTACTGGGCGGATAGGCCACATTCTGTGTATCCATTTGTCAGTCAGTGGCCGTTTGGATTGCTTCTGCTTTTTGGCTGTTAGGCTAAGGTTGAACACTGGTGTACAAGTTTGCATGCAGACATTCATTCAGTTTTCTTGAGTGTACACTGAGGAGTGGAATTGCTGAATCATATGGTAACCGTTTAACTTTTTCAGGAACTATTTCCTTTTCATTTTTTTTTTTGGTACCAGGAATCGAACTCATGACCTCTCGCTTGCCAGGCAGGCGCTGAACCACTGAGTTACAACCCCGGCCCTATAATTGTCTTTTTATTAGAGTTGTCTTGGTGGTATGAAGTGGCATTTCACTGTCATTTTGATTGACCCTTTATGAACCTTTTGTTCCTGGCAGTGATTTTAAGCCAATCCCCTCTATTGAGTCTTAACCAGGCCACCACAGATAGCTTCAGAAAAGGTCCAGAGTAAAGTCCTCTTTTGCTTTTCTCATACAAAGCACTTGTCCCTACACCCACACATATTCCATTTTTAGTTAGCTTTTTTTTCATATAAATGATATACTATGCATATTGTGTAACTTACTTTCTCTTTTGAAACAAGATCTTGCTATGTAGCCCAGGCTGGCCTCAAACCTGCAGCAATCCTCCTGCCTCAGCCTCTTGAGTGCTGGAATTATAGGTGTGTGCCACCACACATGGCTCAAAATACTACTTACACATAGACAGCACATGGTTAATACAGTATTCTTAGAGCTCAGCAGAACTTGATTGTTCACCATTAGACCTCTACTACTCCCCCCATATTACTGTACCAACTCCCATGAAAACAAGGAAGAAAGGAATAAAAGAAAAACTCAGTGTACTTTTCTAGATTTGGATAGTTAATGACTCTGTCTCCTGAAAGGCTTAGTGAAAAGAGGCAACTCTAGCTGGGCCTGATGGCACATTTGTGTAATCTCAGCACTCAGGAGGCTGAGGCAGAAAGAGTGCCTTGAGTTTAAGGCCAGGGCTGGGCTACATAGTGAGACCCAGTTTCAAAAAACAATAAAATAAATACATCAATTAATTAATTAATAAAAAATTTTTTTTGGTCTTTTTGAGACAGTGTTTCACTGTGCAGTTCAGGCTGGCCTTGAGCTCACTTTTAGCCCAGGCTGGTCTCGAACTCACAGTGATCCTCCTGCTTCAGCCTCCTGCGTGCTGGGATTACAGGCATGCACCACCACACCTAGCCTAATTAATTAATTTAAAAAGAGGCAACTTTGGAGTCAAACTTGGTCTGAATTCTGGCTGAGCTACTTCCTAGCTGCGTGGTTCTGATAAAGTTATTTAATCTCTCTGTGTCCTTCAGTGTGCACATCTGTAAAGTAGGGCTAATCAGGCTGGCATGGTGATGCACCCCTGTAATCCCAGCACTTGGGAAGCAGAGGCAGGAGGATCTCTGTGAGATCAAGGCCAGCCTGGGCTACACAGAGAGTTCAAGGCCAGCCTCCAGTCAACTACACAGAGAGACACTGTCTTAAAAAGCAAAGCAAAGCAAAACAAAAATTGGGCTAATAAATCATAACAAAACTATTTGAGTCCATGATTCCTTATTCATAAAGTGGGTTGACTTTACCCAACTTGCAGAGTTATGGGGAACACGGGACGGGATAATGCCTGTGAACTACCATGCTGCATGGCTCATGGTAGGCACTGGCTGTGTATGGGCTGCTACACCAAAAATACCATAAGCTGGCAGTTTACAAACAACAGGAATGTCTTTCTCATGGTTGTGAAGGCTGGGAGGAACAAGATTAAAGTGTGAGCAGGTTTAGGGTCTGTAAGGCCCTGTCTTGGTTCTCACATGGTGGAGGGCCCCCTCTGGGGCCCCTTTTATTTATTTATTTGTGGTACTGGGGACCAAACTCAGGACCTTATGCTTCTCAGGCAGGCGCTTATTCCACTGAGCTGTATCCCCAGCCCCTGGGGCCCCTCTTACAAAGACATCCATCTCATTATGAGGGCTTTACAAAGGTCCCACTGCCAGATATTATACTAGGATTAGATTTCAGCATATGAATTCTGGGGAGATATAAATATGTAATCTAGAACAGGCATGTAATAAATGGTGGCTTTTTTTTTTTTTTTTGGTCTTTTTGAGACAGGGTCTCACTATGTAGCCCAGGCTGGTCTCGAACTAGCAATGATCCTCCTGCCTCAGCCTCACAGAGTACTGGGATTACATGCGTGGGCCACCATGGCCAGGCACTATTTTTAATATTAGCATAATCATCTTTTATCTTTGTTACTCTGGTGAGGAGGACTGTCATTCTATTCATTATGTGAAGGGAAACTACTGCTCCAAAAAATGTAGAAAATATGTGTAAATAATAGAGACAGGCTATCAAGATGGTCAGCAAAATGACAAGTGTCAGGTAAAGCAGTGGAAGAAAAATCACAAAGGAAAAGATAGCTTTAATTAAAAATACTTTAATTCCTATACTCAAAAATTATAAAATTTAAAAGCAAATGTTGCCAGGCATGGTGGCATATGCCTGTAATTCCAGCACTTGGGAGGCTGAGGCAGGAGGATTGCTGTAAGTGTGAGACCAGCCTGGGCTACAAAGTGAGCCCAAGGCCAGGCTGAACCGCAGAGTGAGACCCTATCTCAAAAGATAAAAACTAAAAACAAAAAAAAAAAAAGAAAAAAGAAAAAAAGCAAATGTCAAGGAATTCAAATACACTAATTGAGTACCTACCCTATAAAGAACTGATACACACCAGTAAGAGAAACTGAACCACCTTGTGTAGCTGTGGCAATCATGTTTATATCAGCCCTTAAACTGAGAGGTTGAAAAGTCACTCAGGGGCTGTGAGTCAGCTGGGGTCTTGTGGCATGCAGCCAGGCTGTGCCGGTCTTTGCTCCAGACTGTAGGCTGAGCTCAGGTCAGCTTGACGTTTCCCCTTTTGAAGACCACAGTCTACAGGGGCAGCAGCTACGCAGGCACATGGTTACTTGCAACTTTGTGGTGCAGTACAGACATCACAACATAGTCCTGATGTCATTGTTGGCATAATGTGCTAGTTGAAGCACTCACCTAAGGACACCTGGCGAAAGAGAACACAGTGAGTTCCTAGAGGTGGGTGATTTCACAGCAGAAGGTAAACAGCAACGTTAGTTTGAGCTTTGGAGGCTCAGTCGTGCAGATGCATTGCTGGGGTTCAGGAAAGCCTTTGACACCAACATGTTTGGGCAAGGCTGGTTAGCGGGGAAAGGAAAACGGTGAAAATGAAATAAGGGAGGGCCCTGAGAAGAGGCGAGCCTGATGGAGAAGGGAGAGGACAGCCGCTAAGAACTGCTGCCCAAAGTAAAAGAGAGGAGCCGGAGAGGTAGAGTGGGCGGGGGGTGGGGTGGGGTGGGGGTGGAGTCCGGGGGCTGGGGGATAGGAGGGAAGAGGGAGGGGAAGTAAAAGGATTAAGATGCCGTATGTACATTGTTGCAGCCAGTGTTTACAAGGGCAGCAACGTAACACAGGACGCACAGTTTATAGGATTATTTTATAACCTTCACCCAAAGAGTCAAACGGGGGAAAGTGCAAGCGATCTGTCCAAGCACTAGCGACCCAAAGAATCCAGCTGAGGGCCTGGATCCCACAGCCACGTCCTGCACGAGTCCAGCTGAAGATCTAGAGCCCATGACTATGTCTCATGCAAGTCTGCATCGAGGATCTGCGCTGAGAAGGCCCAAAGGTCCGTGGAGGAAGCTAGAAAGTCTGTTCCAGCGGGATGAAGGGCCTGTGCCAGCAGGCTGAGAGATCTGCACTGGAGCCAAGGTAAGGAGCGGAGCTCCCCCAAAAAGAACCGCAGCCATCCTCAGCAAAGGCGAGGACCCAAGCTCCTCCGACGAGAACAGCTGAGTTCGTAACAGGAAAACCAGCATGACAAGCTTCTCCAGGAGCATCAACAAGGCACCATCATCCACCCCCCCTGCAAGTTCTCCTTTTATGCTGCTGGCAACAGTCCCCAGGGGGGCCTTCCACACCCAGCACCGCACTGATTCAGATCAGCTGGGGGTTACACGTTGCCCATTAGTTAACCCAGCACGTGTATGTACCACTTCCGCCCAAGGAATGTGTTTGTTTCATAGCACAAACATATGCTAAAAGAAAGAAGTCTGCTGAGCTTGGGCTGCTGTCACAACAACACAGGAGACAAGAGAGTAAAAGTAGGGATTGACTTTAGCTAAAGGTGCGTGAAAACTTTTTTTACTCCTGTGGGTCTTGATGAAACGGAAACACCAAGTCCCTGTTTGGCATGGTGATGTGGGTTTTGCATCAAGTCAACAGAGCGATCACAACTCCCTGCCTTTAGAAAGGGGGACGACATCCAGGTTGATGGTGCTGAGTTGGGTTTGGTAATGGGAAATTTATGCCACTCGTGGGACGTGTGACAAGGTGCATGTGGTGAAGGCAGCTCTTCACTGTGATTAACTCAGAAGCTCACCACTGACCACCAGCGCACACAGCCATTGTTTCCACCCACACTCTTCAGCGACGGGCTTTGTCTGGCTGGCTTCACAAGAGGCAAACGCCATTACGGGAGACCAAATAACCTTATTTAGGTGCTTGCCAGATAATAGAGACGCTGCAGGTATTAGCCCGACTGCATTAGTTTGATTTGTTACTACTGTTCACCTTGTCTTGGGCATTAATGGAGACAAAGGCCTGGAATTACCAGGAGCAGAGATAAGCCGTGGATTAGAGCCAGTGTGTTTTGAGGGAAAGAGAATTCTAGCGTAGGTTTTCATTTTGCTTGATTTTTTTTTTCCCCTGAAAGTTAAAGACCAGTTTTTCCCAGAAAATGATTGTATTCTCCCCAGATTACTAGCAATTACAATTCAAAAAATGTTACTAATTCATTCCTTTCTTTAATAGGATCAGCCTTTATCTTTCAGATTTTTGAAAATGATTTTAGGCATAATGACCTTGTGTATTATCTTGGTTCCTGATATTCTCATGTATTGTATACTTGCTCACCCCTTTTTTTATAGGAGTGAGCAGTTTCTATAATTTAAAAATTAGGGGCACTATTCCTGCTGATCAATGCGATACTGTTTCATTTTTTCCTAAATTTTATAATTTTATCCATAATCTTTACACTCCTCAAGGGGCAGGGTCTGAAAATTAAATTTAATTCTAGATACCTTCTACATTCTAGAGAAACTTACTTCTTTTTGAAAATTCAATTTTGTAAAAAGTACTAGTAGAAAAGCCCTTGATACTAGGATTGTGTAAGTTTCTTGGTCTGTACAAGCTTTGAAATCTTATCTTCAATTCAGCAGATTTTAAGGAGAAAGCTCTAATTCTGGCATGGTGAGAGATACAGAACAGGTTATGAAGTGTCAACACGTTTTAAGAAATAACAGCAAAAACAACTACGCGCGTGTGTGTGTGTGTGTGTGTGTGTGTGTGTGTGCGCGTGTGTGTACACACCGATGCAGTTTGGTGCACAGAAAGATCCCGGTGGCTATGAAGGTGGTTTATCTCTGAAGGTGGAAGGGGAGGGGGATTTTACTTTACTTCTATTTCTTTTGCTTTGAAAGCCTCATGATTATTTCTGATGACTATCAGAGCACGTCCCAAAGGCAGTTTGACCCCACTTCCCCAGTCAATGTAACAGTGTAACAAAATGTATCACTGACCAGAAATCATTAAATTGGAAACAGATGCAAGCCCCTGACCATCACCACTTAAAGGAATGAAAGCAGAATGTATTAGATTAACTAGAAAACTGTTTTAAGAGTTTGCACTTATTTGCAGCTTAAATCTTTTGTGTAGTGCAATTGCAGTGGTGTGAATATGAAAAGTGATGTTTTTATATCACTATCTTGGCATAATTTCTCTTTAAAACAAACCCAACTGGAAACTGTCTTGTTTTGATATATGATGATTTAGTCCATAAAACAATAAAAACTGAAGATTCAGGACTACAGCATATTCTATAATAGAGGTAGACAGAACCATATTTGAAAATGTGCTTGATGGAAATTAACTGAAGTAACTGCACCCTCCTTTTCCAGATTATTTTGCTTGAAGTACTTTGTAAATGGAATTTAGCTTATAGAAACAGTCAGGAATTTACTGATTTTAGGATACTGATTTATTAGATTAACTTTGCTTAAAAAATAGCTGCTTTTTTCTGAAAATGTTTATTAAAATATATAGGAAAGATCTTTAATGCAATTAAAAGTGCCCAAATAGAATATGTATCATGCTATAATCATACTTATTTATAATATTATTTTCAGAAAAAATATTTGGATTAAACGTAAGAAAGAAAGCATCACATGTTAAGCACTTGATATCTCTGTTGATTCTTCATGTTCTGTGATTGAAAGATAGTTTCGTAAGTTTAGTTTTCCTCTATCTGTTCCAGGAGATTTGTGTTGAAATTTTTTTTCACCATTAAAAACTGTGATTCTCTGTGGGACCTTTTCAGCTTTGCCCGCCGATTTTGGAACCAAATCTAAAATTAAGGAAAAATAAAACACGTCTCAGAAACATTTTGTTGTTCTTCCTATTACAATCATCAAGAGTAACAACCAGGTTGAGCATTACCTGGATTCTGTCTTCCTCTAGATTCAATTTTTGAGCTAAGTCTTCTCGGATGTCAATGCCAGGATAGCAGTTTACCCTAAAGACATTTTCCAATACTTCAATCTAGAATAAGAAAACAACCTTTTTAAACGTTGATGTTCCATATGTAACTAGAAATGGACTTCAATTTATCTAACTAAATAATTGCATTTAAACCTTAGGCAATTAATCTAAATGCCTTTTAAATGATTTTGCAGAAACTATTAAGGTATGATAATCCATTGTTTCTTTAATATAGCTTCTAAACTGCAGTCCCAAAGTGAATGGGCTTGTGCTCAGCAGGGCCCCGGTTACCGCCACGGTCTTATCATTAACGGACAAAAAACCTTCCCACCTGGTTTTGAGTAAAAGCCGTTCTTGGTCTTCGCCCTCTATACCAACTCATCTCTCTTTTCAAAGACAGTCTTTCTGGGGTTGAAAGGTAACGCTCATGTTTTAAGGCTCGTTCTTCTGTCACTGGGTGATCCACCATGCAAGGAAATGAGATCCCATCGGGGAGACACGGGACGGGTAGACACAGGTGACCATCTTTCCCTAAAAGCAGGAAAATAAACTGACCTTAGCGAGCCAATCCCACATCCCACAAATGGCTGTAAGAAGTAATTTCAGTAACTTTAATTTTTCTACTGGAGTCCTTCTGGGTTTCACAAAAGAACTGTTCCCTCATCAAAGCAAAAGCCAAACAGAAATAAAAATCCTGCCTTGGTGTAGAAAACATTTTTGTTTTATTTTATTTTGGGGAGGGAGTGTCAAATACACACAGCGAAACTTTTCAAGTAAATACAGGTTTCTAGCTTTCCGTGACCGTATCTCCACTCAGTTCTGAGGCAGGCAGTCTTTCCCACAGAAGGATTACAAGTCCTAGGTGCCGACTGGTCCTGCTTATGTAATTTAATGAAACCGGTTTCTCTTTAACTGTATGCAGCATAAAACAAAGAACAAACTAGACATTCAAATGAAATTTAAAAGAGTTTAAACATGAACTCTTGGCGTACCTGAGGAGCTGCAGGTATCCCAGGGCCTGTGAGGTTTCCGCGGTGGAACGCAGTCTTTCTTCTGGTCGAGTCCTAGGATGCTCTCGATTGAAAAGGGGCAGGGGGAGGGTTTGCCTTCCCTAAGCTGAGCTGCTTGCTGGAGGCTGGGAGACATCTTTCCTTGGGCTGCGCACGCCAGTGAGCTCCGGCCTTCCTGCCACCTCTGCCCCAGAGCACAAGGGTGGGGTCTGCCCGCGTGCACCTTATAGCTCCGCTGACAAGGGGGCTGGATTTAGAATGTCACTAATTAAAATCCTGTTTCAGAAAGTTTTAGCATGTCAATGAACACTTGCCTGGCCAGCAGCTTAAGGAGTTAATTGTTTATTTGTTTGCAAGTAATTAGCGACTAATGGCTGCACCAGGGGGGCCACCTACAGGGACAAAAAGTGTTATCTCTTCTTAGCAGAACGCAGACTTAACTTTCTCGAAAGAAGTAAATGCACAAGTAGCCCTCCTCCTTCATTTGGAATCATCAATGTATAAAATCATGCTTTATATGCTGAAGTCTCTGCTTTCACGGCCTCCAGTTACCTAAACACACAGGCAAGCTGCGAGAGCAGTCAAGTAATAAATAATCTAATTTAAGTAAATTTTCTTCCAAGGAAATTGGAAAAAATCATAATCTCTTAATGCTATTACGGTAATTCTGATGAAAATGCCTGTTTTTCATATGCATATGTAATGGTGAATGTGGTCAGTGAGAGCACAATCGTATTTGGAGTGCAGCATGCTGGAAAAGATTGGCAATGTTATTAACACTGAGTGTAATTGTCTTCCAAGTGCCCGGATTAATTCACAGGAACAGTTGCACCGAGTATTTTAAATGATTACTGGGCTAATTCCTTTCCTTCATCTTTTCTTTTAAATGAGAGGGGTGCGAGTTTATAGAAAGACTCATGTGTAACTACCTCCAAGCATTTTAATGGACAACTATTCCAATGAAAGGGAGTAACTTCTCTAACACATTTGTTTCAAAGAGAAGAGTCAAGCAGCCTGTGTGGTGTTTTGTTTCATTTCGTGCTGTTGTGTTTGTAGGTGCTGGGAACAGAACCTAGAGCCTTGAGCAGGCTAGACAAGGCTCTACCACAGCACTCAGCCCAGGCCTCAGCTTGCTGGACTTGCACTGAGGGTTGATTCCATAGCTTTGTATTGAGCGATGCTCCCAGCCCATCTTTTATTTTTATTTTGAGACAGGGTTTTGCTAAATTGCTAAACTACCCAGGCTGGACTCTCAAACTTGCAGTCCCCCTGCCTCGGCCTCCCAGAGGGTCAACATGCACAGTTTAACTGTACTTTTGTAAAGAAAAATTTCTCTCTGTTGCTCTTTTCCTTCTATTTTGGTGTGGAGGATCCAACCTAGGCCCTCCAGAATGCTAAGCACACCATCTACCAATGAGTTATATCCCAGCAGCCCGGTTGATCTTTTGAAGAATTGGGATGGGGTGGTGGACGTGGGTGCAGGCCTGTAAGCCTAGCACTGGGGAGGCTGAGGCAGGAGGATCGTTGCGAGTCTGAGACCATCCTGGGCTACAAAGTGAGCTGAAGCCCAGCCTAAACTGCAAAGCCAGAACCTGTCTCAAAAAAAAAAAGTGTAACTGCTAATCAGGAAGATTTTGAAGTGGCCATTCTAGAAAGGGTTGACAGTTGTGGTTCTTGTACACTTTTCCTCTTCTTCCGGTACTTTCTTGAGGATGGATTAAGTGCTTGGTGTTCTTCATCATTTGAACGACTTCTGGGCTCTCTGTGGGGAGGAGGAAAAGTCGTCCACAGAGGAAGCAGCATCTCCAGGGTGGAGCTCAGTTTCCTTGTATTTCATCCTACCGTGACGCCGCAGCATGAAATGAGTTCACCCTTACGCACGCTCTGCGGCGAACAGAGTTGCTCACTCACAAAATGTGAACAGGGACACGGAGGGTGGGTTCATAAATTTACACGTGCGAAGTCATTTGTGGGTGAACAAACAGATACACACTCGCATCTTGAGGAGACTGTGTTTGCAGGGCCTTGAGATGCAGACTGCAACGAGGGAGGGGTGAGTTTATCTGGGAAGGATGAGGGGATGAGAAAGGAGCCTGGGCCTCCCCAGATTTCCTTCTGTCCTTTGGGACATTTATTCACTCACTCACTCACTCCAAAATGGATCGAGAGCCCATTCAGTACCAGAAACAGTGAACAAGAGTCTCGCCTGCATGAAGTGCACGGTGGTACGGTAGTGTGGTACGGTACAGCGTGGTATAGAACAGTGTGGTACAGTACAGCGTGGTACGGTACAGCGTGGTACGGTACAGTGTGGTACGGTACAGCGTGGTACGGTACACTGAGGTACAATGCGGCATGGGGGTGTCGGAGAGGCAACAAACAGCGATTACAGGTAAACTGGGGTGTTAGGCAAAGATTAGCATGTGAAAGGAAGCAGTGAGTCAGGAGAGAGGGGTCAGCAGGAGGAGGTGCAGGGGCAGCTGCATGGGACCCTCGGCCACAGCCTGTGCCTGAGGTGCAAGGTGGAAGAAGCCACAGCAGGGGCTGAGGCGGCTGTGCTTCCCAGCCCCTTCTTTATTAACAAAGATATTCCAGTATTTTCATTCAGTTTGAGCTGATTTTACTTAACACCATTTTTTGGTTTTTTTCCCCTTGTCTTCTTGAGACAGGGTCTCACTATGCAGTGCAGGCTGGCCTTGAGTTCACTTTGTACCCAGGCTGGTCTCGAACTCACAATGATCCTCCTGCCTCAGCCTCTTGAGTGCTGGGATTATAGGCGTGCACCACCACACCTGCCTGACACCATTTTTATAAATGAATGAACAAATGAAAACAAAAGGTAAGAAAAAATTTCTCTAAAAATATGGGGAATTTTTTTTTCTTTTTTTTGAGACAGGGTCTCAGTGTCATTTAGGCTGGCCTTGAATTCACTTATGTAGGCTGGCCTCCAACTCATGGCAGTCCTCCTGCCTCAGCCTTCTGAATGCTGGGATTATAGGCGTATGCCACCATCCCTGGCTTGGGGGAAATATTTTTGTGTATATTCACACAACAAATTTTTGCAGGGCACTTAATGTTTTCCAGATAACATCGTAGGTCTTTGAGATCAGTAACGAACAAAACACGGTAACTTCAGAGAGTGATAAACACATTGACAGATATAGAAGAGATAATGGTAATACAGACACTCTTTGTTTAACGTTCCTGTAAGTCATTATATAAATTTTGCTAAATCCCGAATTATATATTACAATATTCAATTAGCAATAATCAAGCCTCAGCTAAACCTCATGGGCTATGATACTGCCACTGTGCAAAGCCACAATATTCAGAACAAAGACATGGTCAAAGGAAACTCCAAGCTGATGACTTTGCTTCTATTTGCTTAATGCTCAAGTGCAGTACTGTAACAGATAACAGAACGTGAAACTATAGTACCGTACCATACAGTTGTCTTAGTTACTCTTAGTGTTGCTGAGACAAAATACCCAACACTGGAGGTTAAGGGAGGAAAGGTTTATTCGGTGCACAGTTTGTACAGGTTTCAGTTCATAATTGGCCGGCTCCAAGGCAGGGTGGTGTGGCAGAGGGGCATCGCAGAGGAGAGACAGTTAATACCACGGCAGGGCAAGAAAGCAGCAAACAGCAAGCAACAGCGACAGAAGCTTCTATTTCACTGTTCCCAGGTGGGGCACCCTCGATCCCAGCATCACACACCCTAGATCCAGCCACCTCTGGAAAGCCCCGCCTCTGACCGCCTGGGGCACTGGGGGGACATCTAGACACAAGCAGTAGTTGTAAGACTGTAGTACAATGAGCAAAAATTACAGTACTGGCATACTGTAAAAAAGATGTTGAGCTTTTATACACAAGATGCGCAGAACTGTGAGATAGTGATGACATTCAAGCTAACACTTTAGTCATCAGATCCTTCAAAGTACTGAAGACAGCCGGGTGTGGTGGCGCACACACCTGTAATCCTGGGAGGCTGAGGCAGGAGGATTGTCGCAAGTTTGAGATAGCCTGAGCTACAAAGTGAGCTCAAGGCTGGCCTGAACTGCATAGTGAGACCCTGCCTCAAAAAGACAAAATAAAGTAAAATAAAAGTCCTGATCAGAATTATGATCAGAAGATGTAGAAGGCTCAGATAAAGGAGCCAGTGATGTAGAAATGGAAGAATAGGGGCCGGGGATGTAGCTCAGCAGCATGGGCGCTTACCTGGCAAGTGTGAGGTCATGAGTTTGATCACTGGTACTATCTTGGTTACTTTTTTCTTGTTGCTGAGACAAAATACCCAACGCCCAAAATGAAGGAAGGAAAGGTTTATTTAGCTTACAGTTTGTGGAAGTTTCAGTCCATACTTGGCTGGTTCTGAGGCAGAGTGGCATGTCGCAGAGGGCAAACATTCATGGCAGCAAACAACCAGCAAAAGGGTGGAATGGCTGCAAGCAGCCTCTTCTCTTCCCTTACACTGTAAACAGCCTACCCCCACCCAGGGGGCGTGTAGCTCTCACACAGTCTCCATGCCCTCCTCTTCCACAGGCTCAGGATGTATATAAAGTAAGCACCCTGGCTTCCTGCTGAATCACTCAGCCAAACCTCTACACTCCCCAAGTTGACACAATGTATCAACCATAACAGGTACCAAAATAAATAAATAAATAAACGGAAGAATGGAGGGTCCTGGCTGTTGCTTTTGAGAAACATCCTGTGGGTGTGATCTGTCGTTTCCTTTTTTGCTTTGTAAACCCCCCAACAGCATCGTAACATTCACTTATTTGCTGTTCCACCTCCGTGGACCGTCCGGTGTTTAGATCCGTGGCCTATACTTCTGACATAGCCGTGTTCACTTTTGAGGACACGTTGTGTGTGGACAGTGTACTGACCAAGAAACCTGGAGTTTTCGTGCCCAGAATCGAATCCAGAAGTTGAAGAAGCCACCCAACGGCCACCCCGCTGTCACGTTCCTGCGTCTGTACGTCTGAACACAGGCCCTGAGTCCGCAGGGCGCGCCTTGGTTCCGAATCCCGACAGTCATTACACAGGCAGAGTGTTTACTGAGCAATACCTGTACAGCACAACGAGGGGGGATGTCTTCTAGGGAGCGGTGCTCAGTGGTCAAAGAAGGCTTGTTCACGGAGGTGACAAGTTAGCTGAAGCTGAGACGGAGGAGGCCAGCACACCACGGGCCTGAGGAAAGGCGCCGCCGTCAGAGGGAACAGGGAGTGCGAAGGTCTTGCCGTTGAAACACACGTGGAGCTTCCGAGGAAGACGGAGGAAGTAACGGAGCGGAGCCGGCAGGCCCAGGTGCGTTTGGCGAGCCAGGCCGCGCTGGATAACGGGTGAGCGCTCCAGCGTGACGGCTGCGGCGAGGAGTTCTAGTGCAAAGGTGAGCCAGGCTGGGTCTGGAGCTGGGACTGATACACAGCGCTAGGGCACTTCTCTTTTTTTTTCTTAAACAGGGTCTCACTATGTAGTGCAGGCTGGCTTTGAACTTGCTTGGATAGCCCAGTCTAGCCTCGAACTCACAGCAGTCCTCCTGCCTCAGCCTCCCAAATGCTAAGATTATAGGCATACACCATTATGCCTGGCATTAGGATACATGTTTTTAAAAGCTTACTCTGGGGCTGGGGTTGTAGCTCAGTGACAGAGCACTTGCCAGGCATGCACAAGGTCTAGGTTTGATTCCCAGGAACACAAACAAAACAAAACAGAAACAGAACGTCTGATTGCTATGTGGAAAGGCATCAGAGGAGAATGAATAATAGAACCAGGGATGTCAGTTGCTAATTATTTATTCAACATACTGGGCTGTACTACACGAAAGGGATGCAGTGGTGAGAAGCGATGCTTAGGGGCCCGGGATGATGGTCCTTAGACAATAGAGTGGGTTTGGAGAGAGGGTAGGTAATTGGCGGGGCGGTGGTGGGAGAGAGAAGAGCTGAGTAACTGGTTCCAGTTCCCAGCCCTCCTGTTAGAGAGCCTTCCCGGCTGAGGCTTCACAGCAGACGAAGCGCTTCCCTGCTGTTTACTCAGGCTTGTTCTCATGTCCTGCTTTAGCCAGAGGGGAGCAGAAGCTCAAACTGTGCCGGAGGGGCGTTTCTGACATCACCTGGATGCCATCCCTGGGTGTCATAGTTTGGGGTTTTGCAAGGGGAGCAATACAATACAGGACACATTTTATAAGATTATTTATAGTAGTCACCCAAAGAATCATATAGAAAGAGTGCAGGAAACCTGTCTACACATTAAGACCAAAGAATCCAGCCGAGGGCCTGGAGCCCATGGAAATGTCCTGCATGAGTCCAGCTGAAGACCTAGAGCCCATTGCCTCCCACGAGTCCAACTAGAGGCCTAGAGCCCACAACAACGTCTCATGCAGGCCTGTTTCACGGATCTGCACTGGGAAGGCCCAAAGGTCAGTGGTGGAATCTAGAAAGTCTATGCGCACAGGATGAAGGATCAATGCTAGCAGGCTGAGGGATCTGCACTGGAGCCAGGAAGCAATGCTCAGAGTAAGAACCAGAGCTCCCCTGAAAGGTACCACAACCATCCTCAGCAACAGTGAGGTCCCAAGCTCCTCCGATGATGAGGAAAACCGAGTTCCCATCAGGAAAGCCAGCGTGACAAGCTTCTCCAGGAGACTGAGCAGTGCACCATCTTCCCCTCCGGAGCCAGGAAGCGATGCTCAAAGCGAGGACCAGAGTTCCCCAAAGCGAACCACAGCCATTCTCAGTGACAACAAAGTCCCGAGCTCCTCGGATGGTGAGAACAGCCAAGTTCATCAGGAAGGCCAGCATGACGAGCTCCTCTAACAGAACCGACAGCTCCTTACAGCTTCTAACAGCACCCAGCAGCTTCTACTGGCTCCCAACAGCCTCTCTCAGTTCCCAACAGCCTCCTTCTCCTTCTCCAGTTCTGCCTCTTATGCTGCTGGCACCAGTCCTCAGGTGGGCCTCCCACCCCCAGCACCACGCTGATTCAGCTCAGCTGAGTGTTGTAAGTTGCGCACCAGCTGTCAATCCAGCACACTGGGGTAGAAAATGCTGCCCAGCCTGAGCCCTGGAGTGGATGCATGTGGGCCAGTTGCAACCCATCCTGCAGCTGAGTCAGGTGAGGCTAGCCACGCTTGGCCAAACACCAACTGACTATAGTTTTGAGAGTGAGAAAAAGAAATATTCATTATTTAGGGTGCCGAGATTTTTTGAGAGTTTCATACATCGCATTTTGAAAGAAACAGCTCATTGATTCAGGGATAGAAGAACACATCTTGCTAACAGATTGGACGTGGAGGGAAAAATGCATGAAGAATAGCTCTGTTTACTGGGGGCAGTAAACACAGTGCAGTTCCTTGGGTGTGGAAGCTGGGGCTGGAGAGAATTAGGGAAGAAAGGAAAATGCTGCAGTTTGGACAGCAAGTAGCTATGGGCTGTGTGAGTACGAGCTCGGGGCTGGCAAAGGGATGGTCGTGAAAGCTACAGATGTGCCTGAGATCACCCGCAGAATGAGCTGGGCGCGGCGAGGGTCTGAGATTTGGTGTAGGGCGCTCTAGTACTTGGAGGGTAGGGAAGAGGTGCCGGGGAGGAGCTGGAGAAGGAGCAGCTCGTAAGGCCAGAGCAAAATGCAGAGATGAGGAAGCAGAGCCAAGAGGAGGATGGGCCAGGAAGAAGGGTGACAACAGCTTTCCTGCAGCAGTGGTTTCTGCTTCTACCTTTTACCCTCTGTGATTCTCTATCAACACAGCAAGCAGAGGGATTGTTCAAATACAAGTTAGCTTATGTTGAAACTGCTCCAAAGCTGGATAAATAAAGGTCCCCTTGGTTTTCTGAGGCAGGGTCTCACTAACGTACCCCGGGCTGGCCTCGCACTCACTACATAGCCTAGGCTGCCCTTGAACTCAGCTCCTGCCTCAGCTCGCAAGGGCTGGGGTTATAGGTATGTGGCACCATGCCCAGCTCCTACTTCCTCCTTTTCACTGTTTAGAATGTGGATACTGTAGTGGGAAATGCTAACATGCTGAGGGTAGAAGGAACCTAGGAAGAGAGGACAGAGCGTGGAACGCTGACATCCCATACCAGCCCCCGGACTGCCTGCCTGGGCAGTGAGCAAGTGTCCGTCTTGTCATCTGGAATCTCTATATTACAGCGCTCGAGTCTACATTCTAATTGATAACAGATCCATAAGAATTCACATGGGGCTAGAGTTATCAGGCTAGAACATAGAATAGCTTTTTTTAGGAAGGGGTACCAGGAATCAAACTCAGAACCTTGCATTTGCCAGGCAGGCGCTCATGCCACTGAACTATAGCCTAGGCCCTAGAATGTAGAATGGCTGAAAATCAAAATTTAAGGAACTAAGTGTTAGAATCACACACAGGGACAAGCAAAAATTATTAGGAATGACTGGAAAGATTTTTAAAAGAACCAAATGGAATTTATAAAATGAAAAAGTATGCATAGTTACTGAAATGTACTCAGTGGGTAAATGACACAGCAGTTTTGGACAGTCGTATAAGTACCCTTACCTACACCCTGGCCGACAAATCCTTATTATAAACATTTAAAAATTTTATCTATCTGGTAGGCAAAATACTCTCATTATGCTTCTAAGTCATCTTAACCTTTTTGAGGGCCAGAGATATAGCATAAACGCGTGACTGGCAAGCCTGAGGTCATGAGTTCGATTCCTGGTACCAAAAAAAAAAAAAAGCTTTTTGTACTTAATCTTTTCAGAAGTCCCATACTATTTTGTAGCTGAGACAACAGAAACCAAGAGTAGAGAAAAGCGCAGCTCGGCAGGCGGTGCCCTTGGGGGCACGCACAGCCTCCCACATGACCAAGGACATGCTGCCGGGCCCCTATCCTAGGACCCCAGAGGAACGGGCGGCCGCCGCCAAGAAGTATAATATGCGTGTGGAAGACTACCAGCCTTACCCAGATGAAGGCATGGGGTATGGCGACTACCCAAAGTTGCCCGACCGTTCACAGCATGAGAGGGACCCGTGGTATGAATGGGACCACTCAGACCTGAGGTTGAACTGGGGTGAACCGATTCACTGGCACATAGACATGTTTATCCGGAACCGTGTGGACACATCTCCCACACCTGTTTCTTGGCACATCATGCGTAACCATCTCTTTGGCTTTGTGGCTTTCATGATTTTCATGTTCTGGTTAGGGGAGATGTATCCCACCTACCAGCCTGTGGGGCCGAAGCAGTATCCTTATAATAATCTGTACCTGGAGCGAGGCGGTGATCCCACCAGAGAACCTGAGCCTGTGGTGCACTATGAGATCTGAGGAGTTTTGGGCTCTTGTGCCCTCGAACAAGGACTCCTCGTTCCTAGAGATTTAACCTTCACGAAATGTCTAATAAAACTTAGTGCTCTGGAAAAAAAAAAAAAAAAAAGAAACCAAGAGTAGAGTATAATGTGCAGAAGTCACAAACTGGCAAATATCAGAGCCTTGATTTGTATTCTGTGTTTCCAAATTCTCTGATCTTCTGATTTTACCAATGAATGGCCTCTGTAACATCTTCACAAATAATCTCGTGACATAAATATCAAAGTGTTCTGGTTGCCAGGTGTTGTGGCACACACCTCTGATTCCAGCACTCAGAGGCTGAAGCAGGAGGATCCCTGCCAGTTCACTGGGGCTATATAGTGAGTTCAAGGTGAGCCTGAACTACATGGAGAGATCCTGTCTCAAAAAATAGCCTGGAACATAGCTCAGCGGCACAGTGCCTGCCTGGAAAGCACAAGGTCTTGAGTTTGATCTCCAGTACCAAATAAATAAATAAATAAATAAAAACCCTATAAAAACAAAACCCAAAACCACAGTGGGTCAATTAAGAAAAAAATGTGAAAATCTTGCAATATTTTTTCAACACATACTGATATCCGAAATAAAAGTCTGACATTGACACTGAAGAGATTTAGGAATAATGAAATTAGGCAGTCTCTATTTTAAACATCTGAGTGTACAAGATGAAGTGAAATCTAAAAGGTGTATGTTTTCCTTTATTAACTTGGAAATTCATTCAGGTTTTGACAATAGTCTCCTTTTTCTCTGTTTTCTTTTTTGTGGTACTGAGAATTAAATCCAGGACCTCCACACTGAGACATAGCTCCAGCCCTTTAAAAATTTTTTTTGGGACTTCCGGGAAGATGGCGACCGGGTAGGCAGCAGAGAGAGAACCTCCCAGAGGATTACCACCCAAACAATGAAATATAGCAATATGAAGACAGAAATAAGGACTTCCGGGAAGAAGACGACCAGCCGAGAGAGCGAGTGTGGAGGGAAGAACGGCTTCAGCTCCTGAACCCGACAGAGAACGC
>PVLD010018994.1:0-37540 GCA_004027595.1 Dinomys branickii
CCAATAACAAATGCTGGCGAGGCTGTGGAGAAATAGGGACTCTATTACACTGCTGGTGGGAATGCAGACTGGTGCAACCACTGTGGAGAGCAGTTTGGAGATTTCTCAGCAAACTAGGTCTAGAGGTTCCATTCAAACCAGCTATTCCCCTTCTGGGTATTTTCCCAGAAGATCTGAAAACATCATATCACTCTGATATGTGTGCACCCATGTTTATAGCAGCGCTATTTGTAATAGCTAAAATGTGGAAGCAACCCAAGTGTCCATCCACAGAAGACTGGATTAAAAAATTGTGGCATTTTTATATAATGGGATATTATTCAGCTATAAAGAAAGACAGTTTTGGGGACTTTGTAGGCAAGTGGTTAAAACTGGAGTCCATACTCATAAGTGAAATAAATCAGCGGTACATGTGCAGGCAACGTATTGTATCACTGGTATAAGAACCTGAGGGTGGGAATATAAACAAAGAACAGATGGGACGAGGGAAAGGAGAAAAGAAAGAGACAAAAATGTATGTATGTATATATGAATATACATAGATACAGGAGGGCTAACATGGTTCTACTATTGTATTATATCACTTAATGCTGAGGAATAATTGATGACGGGTTATTTGATCATTCTTGTATGTCTGTATGTGTTATCTTGAACACACACTTCGAAGATATCAATATGCAAAACAGCAACTATTGGTGGGTTTTTTTGGGTTTTTTTTTTTTGTCTTTGGTTTTTTGTTTTTTGTGTTTTTCTGTTGTTGAGAGGATTAATTGTCTGACCAATTTTGCATGTCTGTATCTGGATTCATATATATACACTTCCAAGATATCATTGGGTAAAGCAACAACCACTGTTGAGTGCATGTCACCCTGTCTGTAGATCAGTTTTGATTGTACTATTTTTATGCTAATTTGTGTCTGTTTGTTAATATGTTTTTGTTCTTTTATTTTTTAAAACAATTAAAAAAGAAGAAAATTGCTGAACATCTGTTTTTCATGTGAGTGTTCTAGGAAACTAAAAATACATAGATTTAGACATGATTTATCCTTCAGTTTTCCAGAACATGAGAACACTGGATGAATACATAGAATATTTTAAAGTAATTTAAAAACATATTCCTAAGTATACACTAATTGCTTAACATTACTTCTGGCTACCACATTATATTTTGTGAGTTGTGGTTAAAATCAGAAGAAAGGTCAGAAATAAACAATGCATGTAGGATGTTGAAGAGACTGCTGTGTTTTGCTGGTTGCATTAGAAAAATTATCTTAAAATGCACCAGGCAGTCCCAGTTCAGATTGGTGAACTAAGCACAGAGCACACAACACAACACACATTCTTGTTCTGGCACAAATCCCTTTACAAGCCAGGAAAAGAAGGAAAAGAATGCTTCTCATAGTAGAAAACAGAGGAAAAAAGGCACAATGACACTTTTATGAAGGACAGAAAGAAGACTGGGGAAGTAAACCACAGCTTGAAATTACCTAAGAGAAGGACTAACCTAGGAGAAGTTAGTTTTTACCTAAACTGGTAAATATAGAATAGGTGGATCAATACAGAATTCTGGATATATATAGAAGTTACAAATACAGAAGTTACAGGAGAGAAAAAGATTGACATTATTTACCACTTGGAAATATATCTCAAAGAGCTACTAGAGGATGCAATGTGTGGAGGAAATGGGTAAGAAAAGAGAATGAAAAATGTTTAAAAGTATAAGTAAAAATGGGATTGAAAAATAATGAGAAACAAGAAAAAAAGGCTACATGAAGTTGTCTAATAATGTTGACAGGTCAGAACAATAAAACTACAACAGTAGTCAAATTAAATTCTATATGAAAATGAGAAATATGCAGAGGATATCTGTTTAATTAGGAGGATGAGGATAATAAATAGTTAATTTTTAACTAGATACCCAAGTATATACACAAATATATATGTATGTATTTGTTTTGTGGGATCAAATTTTAGGGAAATTATTCAAAATAATAATTTTCTCTATATTATCATAATGAGGAAAAAGAGGAAAAAATAATCAATCTATCAGAACACTAAAGGGCTGGGGATTTAGCTGAGTGGCATAAGTGCCCACCTGACAGCCAGTTCACCAAACACAAACCCAGGGGGCAATGAGGTGGGATAATCCAAAAGCTACCCACCTGGCCTCTCTGAAGTGGTAACAACAAAGCAATTCAATCAGGCTCTAGGAAAAAAAAGTCAAATCAGAAACAATTTCTCAGATAACTGCAGAGATGGTGTCCACAGTGAAAACTATGCTTAGTTACTGTAGTGTAAATTCAGACAAAAAATAGAGGAACTTAAGAAAATTATGGAATCCATGAATTCTCAGCATAGGAAAGAAATGGAATCCATAGGGCAAATTCAAAGAGATATCCAGAAGAATAAAAATTCCACTGAAAGTATCCATGGCAAATTGAGGTAATGTGAGGACAGCATTTTAGATATAGAAGACAGGCTTGTGGTTACTGATCATGAAAAGAGAGATTTCTTTAAAATGCCAAGGGACTACAAGAAATCAATACAGCAACTGCTAGATGAGGGCAAAGAAGAATAACTTAAGATTGATTGGAGTCGATAAAAAAGCAGAAGATAGAACAGAGGATATTTTTTAAAAGTTCACAGACATTATGACAGAAAACTTCCCTTCTAGAGAAAAAGCATTTGACAGACAGTTGAATGAGGCATATGGAATTCCAATTAGCCACCATCAAAAAAATCTGCAGCCAGGCATACCATAGTCAAGATTACAGAAATTCAATACAAGAAAAAAACCTTAAAAGCTGTTAGGGAAAAGAAACAAATCACCTATAGAGGAAAGCCCTTCAAAATCACAGATGACTTAGCATAAACCCTCAAGTCAAGAAGAGCTTGGAGAAAAGTATTTCAAGTTCTAAAGGAAAACAACCTTCAACCCAGATTGATGTACCCTGCAAAAGAATCTTTCAAATCTGATAAAGAAACTGATAATATACTTCCATGACAAAGAACACCTGAGGAAATTTAAGACCACCAAACTAGCCCTCCAAAATGTTTTGAAGGACATTTTAGAAGGAGATAACAAGGACTACAATGACATGAACCTAAACAGAAGGAATCTATCAGGTAAGGCAAACAACAGAGGGAGGAAGCAAAAAAAGAAAGGGATCCAACAACAGGAAAATAACATTACAAGGATAAGTCAATACGTATCAGTTATAACCACCAATGTTAATGATCTCAATTTACCAATCAAAAGACAGAGTAGCAGAATGAAGAAATACAAATGACAAGTAAATACATGAGAAAATATTCAATGTCATTAGTCGTTCGAGAAATGCAAATTAAAACAACACTGAGATTCCATCTCACCCCAGAAAGAATGGCTACCATCAAGAAATCAATCCATAACAAATGCTGGAGGGGCTGTAGGGAAAAAGAAATTCTTCTTCACTGTTGGTGGGAGTGTAGACTGGTGAAATCACTGTGGAAATCAACCTGGATATTCCTCAGTAAACTAGGATTAGCAGTCCCACTCAACCCAGCTATTCCTCTCCTGGGTATTTTTCCGGAAGAGCTAAAAACATCATACCACAGTGATATATGTGCATCCATGTTTATAGCAGCACAATTTGTAATTGCTAGATCTTGTAAACAACCCAAATGTTTATCCACCAAGGAATGGATCAAAAAAGATGTGGTCATTTTATACAATGGAATACTACTCAACTATAAAGAAAGATAAACAGGTCCTGAGTTTGATTCCCAGTACCGCAAAAAAAAAAAAAAATTGCCTCAATGTTACCACTTTTTGGAGCCTCCTATTCACGAATTTTATTCTTTTAATTTTTGCCCCCTGCTTGCTAAAGCTTGTCAGTGACTTCCTAATATCCTATCCTCTTCCAAGGATCATAATTCGTGGATAATAAAACCCATCTCACTATGTCTCCTCTAGATCAGTCACTGAGATTTTTTTCACATTTTTAAACAGTTTATTTACTCACACAATAGTTTAATGTCCCTTGAGAGCTAGAAAAGAAAAATCACTTATTTATCTTTAGATTTTGTTTTTCCGTACTGTACAGATTGCCCTTTCCCTAACTCTCCTAAAAGTCAATTTTTAAAATCTATGTACACATCAAAGTTATTACACAGGAATGTGCAAAACTATAGAGAACTATCATTTAATTGTTTTTAAAGAGGCAGATCACAATTTGGGGACATACTCCATAAGATCTGTTTTCATTTTTCACTGTTGTTATAACATTTTTTTAAAGTGGCATCATATTTTCAAATATTACAACTCCAAAGTATTCCCTTATCTTATATTGTAATAATTGTAGAAGAACTTCTCAGCTAAAATACTTCAAAAAAAAAGTCAAGAATTTTGTGTCTTTGACAAGAATTTCTGAATTGGATATTTTTCTCTTCCTTCCTTTCAAGATAATGCATCACACACTCAGAACACAATTCTTAAATTTGCTTCTTGTAAATGCAAGGATGGGCACAGCTAACATACATGAGTTCTAGAAATAAATAAGGAAAATAGTGCAATTAGCACCACAGGAGAACTTAAGGCTTCCTATGTATGTATATAGCAGGATAGCTGTGATAATTGCACTGCTATGTCTGATGGTTCATTGAAAGTAACAGTTAATGCTCACAATTTTTTATGTTTTGATGACTTTTGCATGTATATATCTGGTAATCTGAGCAACTGATTTGAAGACAACAATATGCAATAAAACAACCACAGGTGAATTTCTACCATCTTGTCTAGTGAAACTCTGTATTTGTCTCTAATGTTTTATTTAATAATTATTTTTTATTCTCTTTAATTGTTTGAACAGTCTTCCATTCTTACATCTAGTAATCCGAGCAATGTAGTTGAAGATAACAATGTAATATAACAACCACTGTTAATTCCTATCATTTTGTTTTGAAACCGTGAATCATTTTTGATGTTTTTGCTTTGTTTTGTTCATGTCTGTGATGTTGGTATGTTGCTATTGTTCTTTTTTCATCATGCTCTTTAAAATAAAATAAAAAATTACTTAATAGTAATTTCAGTGCTAGCAACAGGGGAACTCCCCCATGTTCACATACACAAGTGATCAAGTCAACCAAGCAAACATTTCTAAACACAAATGGGATGGAGATGAACACACAGTGAGATTTTTGTTTTTGGCAGTACTGGGGATCAAACTCAGGACCTTGTACTTGCCAGGCAGGCGTTTATTCCACTGAGCTATAGCCCCAGCCCTACACAGTGAGATTTTTGATGCCTGGAGAGGCAGGGTCAGTGATTCCCTGATCAGTCTGAAGCAGCTATAAGAAGATGGAGATCACAGTGTAGAGGCAGAGGGGAATGAGGCAAGATAGAAGAAATAAGATAGTCAGGAAGGAGACAAAACTGTGCATTTAAGGAGACTGCAACTGAGAACACAAAGTTACCCAAAGTTACTCATATCTGAACTTCACAGGCTTCCTTAGAGTAAGCTTTTGCTTTCCTTCCAGGTCTATTATACCTCAAATCCCTTAAAGACACTGTAAATCCATATATTAGTTTAGTTGAAAAGGTATGGGGTAGAAATCTGACCTTAAGATAAACATCATTTCAAAAATGTTTTTATTTATTTATTTATTTATTTATTGGTCTTTTTTGAGACAGGGTCTTGCTACGCAGTTCAGGTTGGCCTTGAACTCACTTTGTAGCCCAGGCTGTCCTCCAACTTGGAACAATCCTCCTGCCTCAGCCTCCCAAGTGCTGAGATTACAGGCATGTGCCAACATGCCCAGCTAGGCAAAACATTTTAGATCATCCATTCTAGAAAAATACAGTGAACTGGGCCCATGTCTTTTGCTATAAAATGAGTCATCCTTTTTCCTAAAACGTTTGCCATTATCTTTCTACCTGTTGTGCAGGCCTCCACTTTTCCTCCGTAAACCAACCTCAAACTTTGTATAAATTCACAAATTCCACAGATTTCTTCTGCCAAAATACCTAGACCTGTATCTCTGACCATGTCCTAAACTCAAATAAAATGAGTCAAATATCTAAGTTTTAAAATAGAAACACTTCATGGGCTGGATGATAAAATATGTAGAGTTTTTGAAGATGTAAGTGTAGAAAGGACTTCCTGAACAGAACATCATTTACACAAGAAATAATAACACAAATCAACAAATAGGATCATATCAAAATAAAAAGTTCTCACCCAGCAAAAGAAACGATTCACAAAGTGAGGAGACAATAGAGCTTATGAAAAGTAACATTTGCCGCTGTCCCTCCAACTGAGGGCCAATATGTTGAATACAAAGAACACAAAAATTAGATTCCCCAAAATAAAAGACCCAATCAAAACATGAGGCACTAACAGGGTCAGACATTTCTCAGAAGAGCAGATGACCACTAAATACATGAAAACATTTTCAACATCTCTGGTTATTACAGAAATGCTAACTAAAATAATACCGAAACAATGGTTATCATCAAGAAATCAAAAAATAACCAAACCTTGGAAAAAAGAACCCTTCTACCTGGGTGGTTGGATTATAAACTGTTATAGCCATTATAGAAATCAGTATAGAGATCCCAAAAAAGAACAAAAGAAGAAACTCTATTTGATCCAGATATTCCCCTTGTAGGTATTTTTACAAAAGAGTTGAAGGCATCATATTATAGTAAAACACATATATCTATGGTTTTAGCAGCACAACTCATAATAACTAAATCTTGGAGCAGGTTATATGTTCATCAAAAGATGAATGGATAAAAAGCAGGATAGATAGATAGATAGATAGATAGATAGATAGATATAGATAGATACACTACTGTGCCATAATGAAGGATAAATTTGAACTATTTGTAGGAAGATGAATTCACATTGTGACCATGATGTTAAGTGAAGTAAATCAGACACACACGACTTAAACATTACATGGTTTCTCTTGTGCTCTTTATTTTTAAAAAAGAGCAAAATGAAAGACATGAACAAGTAGGGAGGAACACAGAAAGAGGATCAGGAGATGGAGAATGGGAGAGAAAAAAGGAATTAGGGTGTGTACATATACCAACACCCCACAAGCAATGTAATCACTATGTACCGCACACATACAAAAAAAGTTAAAAAAAATTGTAAAATAAAAAGGAATTGCTAACCAGTAGATACTGAAAAAATCAAAAGAAAAAATATTAAAATATCATGCGACTGTAGGAAGCAGCTATCACCACCCCTATGGCTGAGAGCACAAAGGGGAGAGGTCAGAGTTATTAAGAAACAGAAACTAACTGGCTTCTGAGAGACAGGACACAGGCCACTCAGGATGGGGCACTGCCTGGCTGGCAAAGGGGTCCGTGGAAGGAGCACAGTGAGGCTAGTTCTGGAAACACTGTCACAACTACAAACTGCAACCAGCTGCTGGGACAAATTTGTGCTACTGGGGTGCCAAACAATTGTCAGGATATCATTTCAAGCAATAAGAAGCAAACAGGAAGACGTGTGTCCCTCTTCCCTCTTTCAGCCAACTAGTCTGTCTCTTGTATCCGCTGACCAGGAGGGCCTAACAGAAAGCCAGCTGGCCAAGGAGAAATGTGGTTTGAAGAGACCTGGCAGCATCGCAGGGAAAGTATGCAGGATGGAGCTGCTATTGAGGCAATAGCTTAATGCCGGCAGAACCACGTGTGTGTATGTACTGAAGGTCATACTGTGCGCCCATCACTTAAGTATCAATCTATATCCAGATCAGATAGTTTTTATGGGTTTTATTGTCCTTTTTCAGTACAAACCACAACACTGAGAAATAAGAGCAATAGCCCAATTGAGATAATTTTGACAGTTATATATGCACAAATGAAATATTTGAAAGTGCAGAATTTGAACTATATTTCTTTTCACTTATTCTGCCTATCATTATTTGAAAACATTATTTTAATTTCATCCTTCATTGGTTCAGGTCAAAAAATTCATGCATAAGTTTCTTAAATTCAAGGTCTTTGTGTGTTTAAATAAAGTAAGCGGTTATTAAAAACTGTATTTACATTACCATATTACTCTTGGGGGATTTTTTGAGACTTGTGTGAATTTTTAATTAGTTTTGGGGGATACACTGAGGGAGGTTTGGATTTATTGTTCTTTTAGCTGTGTGAGGCAGTAAGGCCCCTGTGCAGAGTGGCAAGCAAAGGCTAAACAAAAGTCCTTCATTCACAACGGGAAAGTCCGCTCATTCAATGACTTTTTGTGTTCCTTCTGTCCCCACTAGGACTTATTTTTCTACACTTCCTTTGCCAACTTCCTATGAGCCAATTTAGCACTTACAAGTATGTCCTGTTGTCACATAATAGCAGACTCTTAGATTCCTCTCATTATCAGTTAGAGTCTAAAGCAAGAGGAATACCAAGATTATTATTTTCTACACTGGAGATTCTGGAATCAGTTTGTAATTGATCTACATGTAGAAGAACTATGATTTTCTTATTATGAAAATGTATTTTGAATAGGTAAAAATACCAAATGCAATGTACCTGTCAAGGTTTAATTTGGAATATAAAATTTGTTCTAGGCATTTCTGCAATTATGGGAGCTGGATTAACAGTAAGGATCTCATGTTTGTGTCTTGTGCTGGTGTCTGCAGAAGCAGCACAGGCAGTAAGAAAGATAATACAGAGGAGCGAGCACAAACTGGGGCCTATGAGGCTGAGCTGGAACCAACAGGGGCCATCCGGAACCTGTCGCAACCTCCACGCCTTGGATTTTGAGGGTGGGAGAGCTTTGAAGCATGACAAGCGGTTTCCCTCACTGACCCACCAAAAATCAGCCTATATATTCGAGAAGTTGAATGGGTCCCATATAAGATAAATACAAAGAAATTCACCATCAAACACATCATACCAAATTGCAGAAAATAGAAGGATAAACCTTAAAGGGAAGCAGAAGGGGAAAATGCCTGTCATATACAGAATTATATTGCTGGTTAACTTCTCAACTAAAAAGAATATAAACCAAATAAAAAGAAAAAAGGATATAAGCCAAAAACAGTGGAATGGCATCTACAAGGTACACAAAGAAAAATATATTCAAACTAGAAATCAAAATATAAGCAAAATTCAGAAAATTAAAAGATATTTTTATTACAGTTGCTAAACTATGTTCCTCAAGCTAAGGACAAATTTAAAAACCCAGATCTTTGAAACATGACTTCATGAGGCTTTTAGATAAAAACCATAACAGGTACCATATTTACACATTTGTGTGGAAGATCCAGTAGATAGTATAACATGTTCCTGCAGGGTGGAGAAGGGCCCATTGCAATAGCAGAAATGTTGCTTGAAAAGGTCAGAGGATGGATTAGGCGCACAGATGACAGGTTTGGCTGATAGACGGGTAAGAACAAACCAGAACATGCATCACAACAGGAGAGAAAGTGGAGCGTGTGGTGCAGCTGGGAGACTCCAGTTCTTCACTCAACATATCTCCCCACTTCAAGATTCAGCTGCAGTGTAATCTTTTCCAGGTAGCATCTCTTCCTCCTACTCCCAAATACATTCCACTGGCCTGATCTGTGTTCCACCCACCCTGGCATAGTGTCTACTATTTCACTTGTCTCGTTGCACTGAGGTGATCCACTTCTGGGCCCTCTGTCACAGCTTCGTGCTCGTCAGCCAGGTTTGTTGTGTCTCAGCCCTCACACAACACTAGGACATGGGAAGCACCCAAGAAATGTTATTGAAGAGAATAAAATTGCAGAAAGGCAGATGTGTCAATGAAATAAGAAATAGTAAAAGAAAAGGTGTCACCATGTACCGAGGACCCTTGTCAGATAGAAATCTCCTTCAATAGGGAATATCTGTCCTAAAAAAATGAAGAAATCATGAAAATTAAATTTATAAAACTGTTTAAGAGGACACAGTAAATCCTGGCAAAAGAGGGTATGTGACACTTTGGTGTTAAGCCAACTTCCAATTCAATTCCAGAGCCCCAGCCATAAAGAACAGATCTAAAAATACCTTACAAAAATATTACTCAAAAGTAAGTGTGGTTTTTCAAGTGAATGATTTTGGATCATTTTTCCATATCATGTTTATTTTAAGAGAATCAAAACCAGTGTTACTTTGTCATCTGTTCTCCAGATTTTTTCCCTAATCATTCCTCTGTCTTTTCTTTCACCTCCACTTAAAGACAATCAAATGTGCTGTCACAAACACTAGATTATAACTGGAGGCACAAAACACATAATGAGCAACTCTTTAAACAGAGAGAAAGCACGTCGGCACCGACTGCACACGATATATCAAAGGAGACAATAGAGCAAGGCTAGGATTTTCGCTCAGGTATCTTCCTTAACAGAGAATTGGCTCTCCACTCTCCAAGAAAACCCATGCTGTGTGCTGACTAAGCATACTAAATCTATCCTGCTTTCCTTAAAAAAGATGCTGAGCCCTCAGCCCAGAAAACCTGCCTCTTTTGGATTCCTCTTAGGGCAAAATCTGGGCCTCAAACTTGGGACAAAGAAAAAAGAATTATAGGCGGGTCTGGTGTTCACTGGAGGGCACTGAGTCATTATCTCATCCTCTCCTCCCCCACCGTATTTACCTAGTTCTGACCAAAAATGCCTGCTCTTCACATTTAGTCCTCCTTAACTATTTCAGAAGAGGAGATTCCTCTATTCCAATGTTTCCCGAATGAGTCCAACCATATGAGTCACCTGGTATGCTCCTAAAATTTAGACTCTTCCTCTTCCAAGACTCTCCCTTGGATACTATGAATCAAAGATCTGCAGCGGAGCTCAAGCTGGTCCGTTAAAATACAAATTCCCAAAGGGAAGTTTAAAGTCTTGTGTTTCTCATTTGTTTTTACCTCTGCTCTTTTAGAGAAGAATCAGAAATGTTTAGCCACATGGTAACCTAAGAAAAACGTTACCAAATTCACAATATAAAAAGAGGCAACCCAAGCAGCTATGACTGCTCTGCTGAGTAACCACAGACCAGTTGCGCACCCTAACATATTTGCATAGCATTAGCAGGAAGAGCTCTGGGGGCCTCAGCTGGACGGGATTTTTCTCTGCACAAGTGCAAAAATGAAATATTCCCTTTTGTCATTTCTTTCAGATCTAACTGTATCCTTTCAAAAGACATTGTGTGTCCTTATACCTAGGCCAGTGTCTTAACTCCCAGAAAATGAGCTTACAAGGACACCAAGTTAAGATAAAGTCACAATAAATTAGACTGATCTTTGATCCATTGCCTGGTATGCTTATAAGCTGAGATCAGAGTGAGGCACATATACACTAAGGAACACCAAAGATTGCCTACAACTACTAAAATCTAGAAAGAGCTACAAGGTTTCTCTCCTACAGCCTTCAAATAAGCCTTGCCTTCAGATTTCCCATCTGTGAGAGAATAAATTTATATTGTGTTAAGCTACCTAACTTATTGCAGCAGCCTTAGGAAACATTAGTACCTAATGTAAAACAATGAAACTGTGATAGTTTCAATTATTTTCACTTAGAGCTAATACCCATTGCCTTATCTTCCTCTTTATAAAGAATAAAAACGGGAAAATGTAAAAATCTTTTACTGCTCTTGTTACATTGATTTCTAAGTGTCTCATTTTTTATGCTATCGTGAAAGATGTTATTTCCTTAATCTCGCTCTGAGTGAGTTTGTTATTTATGTACAGGAATGCTACTGATTTTTGAGTGTTGACTTTGTATCCAGCTATGCTCCTAAATTTGCTTATTAAATGAATTTGGTGTAGTTTTGGGAATCTTCAGGTAGAGTATTGTGTCGTCTGTGAATAATGATCATTTAAATTCATTCTTTCCTACCCTTATTCTTTTTATTTCTTTCTCTTGTCTAGTTGCGCTGGGTAATGTTTCCAGAACTATATTGAATAGATGTCGTGATAGTGGACATCCTTGTCTTGTTCATGATTTTAGAGTGAAATCCTTCAGTTTTTGAACATTTATTATGAAATTGGCTGTTGATTTGTCATTCATGGCTTTTATCAGATTGAGATAAAGACCACCTATTCCAATTTTCTGTAGAGTTTTTACCATGGGGTGTTGGATTTTTTCAAATGCTTTTTCTGCATCTATTGAGATGATCATGTCATTTGTGTCCTTGGTTCTGTTAATATGGTCTATTATATATAAAGTGAGGGAAATTTTTCCCAGCTCTTTTTCAGACAAAGGAGTAACATCTAGTATATATGAAGAACTCCAAAAAAATCAAACTCTCCATATTTAAAGACTCAATTCAAAAATGGGCATGGAAATTCAAAAACTTCTTAGATGAAGTAGAAATGGCAAATAAGTATATGAAAAATGTTCAACAATACTATTCATTCAATAAATGCAAATGAGAACATTGAGATTCCATCCAACTCCAGAAAGAATGTCTATTCTCAAGAAATCAGCCAACAGCAAATGCTGGCAAGGCTGGGGTGGGGGAACCCTTCTCCACTGTTGGTGGAAGTGTAGACTGATGCAACCACAGTGGAAATCAATGTGGAGACTCCTCAAAAAACTAGCGCTAGTTTTGACTCAGCTATTCCCTTTCTTAGTGTCTTCCAGAAAGGATGACATGAATCATACCACATTGACATATGCACACACATGTTCATAGCAGGAAAACGCATAATAGCTGAATTTTGGAAACAGCCCAAATATCCCTCAGTGGGTGAGCTGATAAAGAAAATGAGTTGTCATTATACAATGGAGTACTACTCAGTCATAAAGAAAGATGAACTTGGCACATTTCTAGGAAAACAGATGCACCTCAAGACCATACTGTTAAGTGAAATCATTGGGATACACATGTTTATAAATATCATATTGTTTCACTGGCATGAGGAACTGAACATGTACATAAGGACCAAAATATATAATAAGTATTGAAAATGGGAATAAAATGCTCAAGTGAAAAAGGAATAAGAGAGGGAAGAAAGAAAAAGGAAGGTAGGAAAGAGATTACAAAAGAATAAAAGGAAAAATAGAAACAAAGCTTTTCTAGATAAGAAAGAAGAGATTAAAAGGAGGGGAGGAGATTTGAGAAAAAAAATCAAAGTATATTATGCACAGGTACAAATTCCCCATAATGAATGTGATCATTATATATATATATATATATATATATATATATAATGTACCAATAAAATTAACTTTAAAAACAGGAAATATGAAGTTTAAAGAGTGTAACATGCCCCTGCCACTGACCTCCACCATCACAACTTCCTTTCCTCATGACATTGAAATAAAATATTTTAATGTGCTGCTCTAGGAGTTTACAAACAGTGAAAGAAAAAGGAAACTGATCATGTATAAGTTAAAGAAAACTAAAGATGATAATCACCTGAAAAAGTAGCTGTGTTCAATTGGAATGAGATTGGATCTTGTTTATGTGTCTGCAGGAAAAAATATCTAATCTTCTAGTACACAGAAATGCTATAGAGTTTATTATCTTTCAGTGCATTATAAATGAGGATTTAGTGTACACATCCATCCTGAATGTAATCCAAAAGGGCTTCTTAGGGAAGACCCCAAAACAGTCTTTTAATACCCACACATCTAAAGCCTGCTGTCAAAACATAAAATTACAACAAATTAAATTTAAAATAGAGCTGATTTCTATTTGCAACTTCAGTTGCAGGCAATACCTAATTCTATAAGATAGAATGCATGTTCCAGTGAGATGAGCAGACTTTGCCTTTATGGGCAGAAAGGAGCTAAAGAAAGTGGAAAATGGAAACAAAGCAGATCTGACATTTCGAAGTTATTCTCTACACAGGGTTAAAGCAGAGACTTTCTCATTATTCTGCCTCAATATCTTGTCACTTACTATCACTATCACAAAATACCTGAGATAATCAACTTATTAAGAGGAAATGTTTGTTTCGGGCCACAGCTTTGAGGTTGTAGTTTATGACTGACCCGACACTTTCAGGCAGCACATCATGGTGTGAGCATGTGGTGAAGTAAAACTGCTCACCTCATTTCCCAGAAGCAAAAGACAGTAAGAAGACAGGGCTGGAGCCCTGTTGAGGGTACGCTGCTAATGACCTAAATAAACACTAAGTGCTACCTGTTAAATGTTCTACCCCTCCCAATTTTGTCACCATGGATGCCAAACCCTTAACCCTTGGGCCTCTGAAGAATACTCAAGATTTAAACTATAGAATATCTTGTTTTTGTTTTCATTTTTTAGGAAAACTGGCCTATTTCAATTCCATCTGATTATATGGCACTTGACACAAGTGACTCAACTCTGGTCTGTTCTGGTCCACTGGAGCCAAACATGGTGAGTTAGTCCAAAGCAGGGGCCTCCCGTAAACTTTAACAGCAAAAACAAAGAACGTCTCCACCCAGTCAGGTTCATGTATAACCAATCTCATTTCAGTCATTGTGACAGTAACTAAAGTATCACAAATAAATCAGCAAAAATGGGCAAATGTTATCTTCCTAATTGGATTTCTTATACATCATTTGTTTTCTCTCCATAAATGTTGACTATAAGTCATTAAATTTTTCATGGATGGAGAGAAATGAACAATTCCCTCTGCTTCTTACACTATGGTGCAATTAGTCAAGGTTCTCCAGAGAAATAGAGCCAAAAGAATGTGTATATAATTATAAAAAAGAGTTCATTAAATCTTACAAGATCGGAGACTTCACAGTATATATGACAGTGACTGTCTGCATACTGGAAAGACAGAGAAACCAGTAGCTGTTCAGTCCAAGGAGCTTGAAACCCTGGAATAAGAGAGACAAAGGATGTAGCCCAGTCAGAGGATGAAGGCCTGGAAGCCCCTGGAGAGCTGCTGGTGTAACCCCACTTCATAAAGTTTGAAGAAGCTGTTGTCTGATGTCCACGGGCAATGCCATCTACAAAAGATATACCTGCTTAAGACAAGTTAAGTTTGTATTGGCTATATAGTTCTTCCTTTTCAGGGCCACCCAGCCTATGGGACACTGTAACCCCCATTCATGGCAGATATTACCCCTTTAGTTCTCTAATCCACATGCCAGTTTTCTCCGGAAACATCCTCATAAACACTCCCAGACATGCCCAGAAGTACCAATTTCCTAGGCATCACTCAACCCTATCAGTTGACAATCAAGATTAGCCATCACAATTGAACAACTCATTTGTTGCATAGTAAGTGTTTCTGTACATCTTGTCTCTCAAATAAGATTTAAAGACCATGGTTTGTAAGATATTCCTCTAGGAAACAAATAAACAAAAGCAGGTGGGGTGAAATATGTGCAGAGGAGGACAGAATGAATGTGAGGAGCTTGCTGTAGATGTGCACAGTGGTTGATTGATTGTGTCAACTTGAAAAGTTTAGAAGTTTAACTAAATCTTCTCAGTAATTCTACACCATAGGGTATAGAGAACCCACCCTAGGGTGGGTCATCACCTAGATGGTATGAAAAGGAAATGAGGAATGACAGATGGACTTCTGTTCTTTGGAGGAGCTTCAGTCTTCACTGTCAGCTTGGATGTTGTCTCCTGGCTTCTAGTGCAGACTCTTTGGGCTCTCCCCTGGATCCTTCAGCCTTCTGGCATAGATCCATTGGCCTCTTGATATGAACTTGCATTGAACTCCAGAACTTGGACCAACTTCAACTTCAGTGTCCAGTGTATAAGCACTCTCTGCACCTTCCTCATCCAACTCTGGGGCTCACCATTGTAAGCCAATCTATGTAATTTCTTACATATTTGTATATGTTGTATTATATCTGTTTCTCTGATAAAATCCTGACTGATACAACATGTGAGTACATTTCATGCATCTGTTAGTTGTATGTGTGAATCCTATGGAAGGATCCACCCCTGTTTTTCAAGCTAGTAAAATGATTAGAGGAACAATTTCAATCCATAAGGAATTTCTTTTAATCAGCCCATAAAGGGGCTTTAAAGACTAATAAGATTTCATACCAAAACAAATCCACATGAAGTATCTCCATTGTCACTTCCCTTTGGTAGTCATCCACAAAGGACTTCATTAGAAACAGCAAGTATCCAAACCTTGAGTGGTATAGTATATAATATATATGAGAGAGAGGTCAAGAGCCAATAGTCCCCAACTCATGGAGAAATTATACTAGTGAATTTATTCAAGGCCATCCAAAACTGAGAGCCATTAATCTGATTTTAATTTATGTCTCCAGATATGGCATATCTAACAAAATAATCACCTCAGCACAAGTCATAATTAGGTAATTATAGTTTCTAATTATATGATTGTTCATATTTATACTGATCGACTAATTAGACCTAATCAGATTATGAGTGCAAATAGAGGAAGATTTGTATTTTTTTTTAAAGTACCCATCACACAAAAGTCATTTGCAATGTTATTACCTACCTGTAGTTTTCCCCATATTTCTTGATACATAGGATAAGGTCAAATGAAATATTTTCTACAAACATAAAAGTTTTCTTCTTAAATTCTCACTACTGTTTAGTAATGTCATACACACAGAGAGAGGGGGAGGAGAGAGAGAGTCCAAAGATATTCTTGTATCCTACATTAATGACTTTTGCCATTTGACTTCTGCCAATTTGCTTGCTCAGGACAGAAAAGGAAAAAATACAAGGCATATAATGTTACTGAGTTCAATATTCACTGATTTGGTATCCATTGGTTGTAGTCTCTCTGGTAGGTTGGTTCTTACTAGGACTCTTCCCAGGACCTTTTCTTTTCTACTAGTCCAACTACCTCTCATGTCTCCACCCAGAGCTACTTTATGCATCTTACTCTTTGGGCTCCAGAAATATGAAATGTAAGAAACATGGATCCACTAGTCAATTTAAAGATGAAACTCTTGATTTAAAATATTTGAATCTTAACTCCAGCATTACCCTGTCATGACTATTCTGATAACACATATCTGCCTACCCAGACACAACAAATTTGGTTAACATTCCATGCTCAAAACCCTCTTATTGACCTGACTTAATCCTTAATCCTGTTGTCAAAGAGCCACACATTGGCATGTTGAAGGAACCCTCATGTAACTTATTGTTGTCATGTATCACATTATTCTTAATAGGACTCTATAGAACAACAGTAATGACTGTGGATGGGAACATAGACCCCATGGTCAGACTGTTCTGAATTCTCATCCCAGCTCTATCAGGGACTATCTTGTGTGACCTATGTACTTAACCAGTTTGTTTCTTGGTTTCCTCATTTATAAGATAAAGATAAATTTACATCTCTCATAGATCTGGTATAAAGATACTGATCAGTGTATAAAGCAGCTAGCACAGTGTTTGGTATACAGTAAGGCTGAAGCAATGTTTGAAATTATTACCACAAATTAACCACTCAATAAGTATACTCATCATTATCGCTAATTCACCTCTTGTTATCATTGTCAAGATTACTGTCATCTTCATCATCATTTCTCATATTTACAAGACATTTTTGGACATTGAATATAAGATCCTCATTTCAAACTAAGGAAATTATATCACACAAAGATATTTTGATCAAGAAGATACTTGAAGAAGTACCTCTATCTGCTCAAAAGGATTCAAGACTCCTTGGCATCCACATAGCTGGATGAAAAGTCAAACGCTTAACATAAATCAGAAAGGACCAAGTGATTAATTTCAAACTCAATACTGAATGATGGCAATAAGTAAAATATGTAATATTGCAAAAGGTGAATTAATGGTGGAGAAGATTAATCCAAGAAATTCTCCTGGAACTAGGAGAAAAAGTACAAACAAGGAAACAATAAAATGGAAAATTAAAGACATAAACAAAAATCCTAAGCAGTGCTACCTCATAAAAGAACACATATGGAAACAAATAAATATAAACAATCAATAATCAGAGAAATAATAAAAGAAATTGTTCCACATCTGAAATATATACTAAGATAGGATATTTAAAATGTTTCTGCATGCTTAGGAAAACATCATGAAAAGAGACTAGATGATGAGTCTTAACTAGATTTAATCAGGTAGAAATTTTAAATTCTAAGGATTCAAGACTCCTACAAGCATTCTAAAACGTATTACTTTGCTCTCAAAAGAATAATCACTGGCTCAGCCAAATTTTTTCTTTAACACAAATCAATAAAACACACAGGAATAACAATTTTAGAGCTCTGTAGAAAAAAGAATAGTAATCCAAAAATTCTGTACCAACTTTAACCAATATTCATGTGTAAAAGCAGCAGAAGTTGTTTTAGAAGAACCCAGACATATTTTATACAATCTACTATTCCTAAGGGAATTCCTTAAAGATATTTCCTCAACAATAAAAGAATGAAAAGCAAAAAATTCAGATAGAACATTGAAATAGCATTTTGAATCAGTAAAGAGCTTCATAGTCTAAAGTGGAATCTCAGTAGCAGTCTCCAAGTCAGTTTCCTCCAAGTAGCCAGTAAATAATCACAAAAGCATACACAGGAAGAGACAGGAGCTTTCAAAAACTATGAAACATAACACTGGGAAACCTGAATGCAGGACAAATGAAAATAAATTATAAGAAAGTAGATAATACATTGAGGAAAATACTACTTAGGATTCAACTCCTGGCTTCCTTACATGACATGGAAACAAACTGAAAAAAGTAAAATTCATCCCCATACTGAAAAATCCAAAGTGTGTAGCAGTTAGAAAACAATCAATTATCTCCTTTCACACCTTAGATGTTCCCATGTGAGATAAAAACTGTACTTTTATGATACCACTGTATCACTTTTTGCACTATCTTTCCACATGAAAGGAAGTTCAATGAAGACCAGAGAAAAAAATGAGAAGAAAATAAAGATAAGAGAGCTTTTGTACATTCCTGTAAGAAGGTAATAATGTACAGAATGGGAAAACCCAGTAACGATGCAGATGGGGTACTATAATTTGAATGTTTGTTCCCTCTAAAACTAATGTTGAAATTCAATGGCAACGTATTAGTCTCAGGAGGTTGGTCTTTAAGAAGTGATTACACTATGTAGGTTCCACCATCTTTAGTGGGTTTGATTCCATAATGAAAGTGTTTTGGTTCTCTTTCTCCCTCTCTCTGTCTTATGCCATGTGAATTTCCAACCCTCTTCCCCTCTGGAGGATGCAGCATGTAAGGTGCCACCTTGGAAGAGGACAGCATGACCAGATACCAAAGCCACAACTTTGGTCTTAGTTTTCCCAGCCTCCAGAACTATAAACCAGTTGATTTCTGTTTCCTATATATTCTCCAGACTCAAATATTCTGTTATAACAGCGCATACAGACACAGGACATTAGATGTTTTCTAGCACTGAGAAGAACATAAAACTGCAGTATAACACACAGTTACTAAAAGTTTTCCCAAGAAATGAAAATAAAGTGGAAGCTACACATATTAACTAGTTTTATAACTGTGGGTGTAAAAGGCAAATGCCACACCACACCAATGGAAAGAATGCAACAAAAGATGTGCACTCATCCATTTTAACGAAAGAAAGTGTAGAAAAGTCAATATAGAAAATTCTTCTTGCCAAGCTGGGCGTGGTGTAAAACCCCTGTAATCCCAGCACTTGAGAGGCATACTCAGGAGAACCACCGTGAGTTGGAGGCCAACCTGAGCTACACAGTGAGTTCAGGGCCAGCCTGGACTGCATGGTGAGACCAGAACCACTGAGCTATTAGACAAAAATCTTCACAAATTCGAAGAATATCAATGTACACAAGTCAAAAGAGATTTCAGTTCTCTAAGGAAAATCCCCGAGATGATGTGTTACACCCAGGGCACTGTGCTAACATTTCGGAAAGGCAGCAGCAAAAATCATGGGAGCATTCCTCCCTCAGCCACCTCTTGTTTCTACCCATCTCCCAAATTGGTGCCTCCAAAGGAGTAAAAACCAGGCTGAACTCAAACTTCTCTTCTCCAACATTCAGTGACAGGCTTTAAGGGTTAAAATTCAAGCTATTTCATTTCAAAGTGAAGACATTTTTTCACCTACACAAAAACTCAGAAAGTATACTTCCCTTTAACCACATTACTGACCCCAATTAAGAAAATCAAAGTAAGAGTCTTTAAGATTAGTTAAAAAGTGGTATCAAGTATAAGAAAAGTTTTAGAATCTGGATATAAAATTGATTTCAAAATATGTCCCCTAAAATAAGATATATAGAGAGATATAGATATAGATTTTTATATAAATATATATCATACTTATTTTTATATTTATATATTGCAAGATTATTAATCTAAAACAATTCAGAAAATGAAGCGGATGCTGCAGCATCAGAGAGAAGTAAAAGGATACTGTATTAGTGAGCTTTTCACTACTGTAACAAAATACCTGACACAGGATACTTATAAAAAAAAGGTTTATTTAGATCACAGTTCTGAAAGCTCAGAGCCCAAGCCCAGTCCCGGCAGTTGTGGCCTTAGTGAGAGCCCTGGGTGGTGGCATATCATGGTGGGAGCACAGGCTGGAGGCAACCAGAGTGTCATCTTTTGCAGTACTGTGAACTGAACCAAGGGCCTCCGCACTGAACTAGAGCCCCAGCCAAGCCCTCTCACACTCCTTTTCTGGACAGGGTCTCACAAAGTCCCTGGAATTTGGGATCTACCTGCCATCCTCTCAGAGTGCTGGGTTTACAGGCCTTCACCACCACCACCACGCCTGGCTAGAGCATCTTTAATGAGAGTAGAGAGAAAGCAGGCAGGAGGAGCCAGACTTGCTCCTTTTATAACAACCCTTTTGTGGGGACTACTAAACTTGTCACATGAGAAATAAATACTGCAGGTCCCTCCACTAGATTCCACCACCTCCCAGTAGACCCACCCCGAATATAAGGTCTTTAGTCACAAAGGATCTTTGACAGACCCTCAAACCACACCCAGCCACAGCTTGTCCTAAACTTCTTACGTCAAAAGGGAGTAGCCAAAAGAAAACGCTGCACGTATCCCAAACTAAACATAGATTTAAAAAGCTTTAGAGTAACCACTCATGGGCAAAAAGATGTATGTTTTCTAAACTGTCTACCAGCAAAAAAGCCAAGAAGCAAAAAAAATGAAGAATAATTAAGGGAGAATTTATATTAAAGTATCAAACAAAAACAAAATTAATACCAATTATAGCAAAAATAAAATATTCATGTCCAACTGGAACCTCAGAATGTGACCATACTTGGAAATAAGGTCTTTGCAGATATAACTGGTTAAAAGAAGTTCATACTAGTTCATCAGCCACAGTTTTCCTTTTAGAAAAGGGGATATTATATATGTTTTCAAATAAAGAGGCAAACACTCTCCTATTTGGCTATATAATTGTGAGAACATAGAGTGAACATTTAAATATAGATTTATTTTTAAATGAGAATAAGCAGAGGTTTGTCAGTAAAAAACAAAACTATGGTCAAACACAAGTGAAATTACATGTAATCAAACAATACATTAAAATTAGTCATTTTATGGTAGAATATAAAATAATTATAATAATGATAAAACTACCATAATTCTGGCATTCTTCGGCTGAAACTATATTTTCCAATCTCTCTGTCTTCAAACACTATTCTTGCCTGTAGGCACTTCTGTGTGTGTATGTGTATGTCTGTGTGTGTGTTCACTAGCCTAATTAAAATGATATTTAATTATTAAGACCCACCCCAGCTAGGAGTTGTAGCACACAGCTGTAATTCCAGCACTTGGGAGGCAGAGGTAGGAGGATCACCATGAGTTCAAAACCAGCCTGAACTATGCAGCGAGTCCCTGTTTCAAATAAATAAAAAGACTCATCCTAATCCAGTATAACCTCATCTTAACTAATTATATTTGCAGTGCCTCTATTTTCAAACGAAGTCACATTCTGATGTTCTGGGGGTACGAATTTTAGGGGACACTTTTCAGACCAGTCCATGTTACTACAGAGAAAAGTCACAAAATTTTCCAACTGTGGGAAATTTTTAGGCTACTGTTGTCAAATACACTGTAATAAAGTAGAGAAATGATTACTTTGACATTTTAGAATTTTCTTCTAAATTGCTCTCAAGGTGAAAGAGGAATGGAGGCTTGCAGCTATATATAAAATGTAAAATGATGCCGGAAGCAATACTCATAGAAATGCAGAGAATGGTTTTTAAAATACATTCAGGAAATTTTGTTTTTAAAGTATCACTGAAATGATTAAGTAAATGAGCTAAGCATTCAACTCAAGATAGTAGGAAAATAATAAAATGAGATAGAAAGAAGTAGGAAAAATAAAAGATGATATAACATCTAATAAAATTGTGACAGCACTTCAAAAATACTGATGAAATACACACTTCCAACCAGGATAATTGTGAAAGCAAGAGGAATATAAAGACAGAAAGTGACAAAGACACATATTAAAAAACATTGGCTGGTTAGCGAGATAGAAGCCTTACCAAAAAGAACAGTTTTGTTTTATTGTGTACTAAGTTTCCAAGGATGTTGAACAAAATCCTATGAAAAGTTTTAAATAGCAATCCATCTAGACTGTGAGAGAGCCCCCTTTTAGGAATGGAGTACTGTCTTGGTTACTTTTCTCTCATTGCTGAGAGGCCCAAAATGAAGGAAGAAAAGGTTTATTTAGTTTACAGTTTGTGGAGGTCTCAGTCCATACTTGCCTGGTTCCAAGGCAGAGTGGCACATGGCAGAGGGCAACAGTTCATGGCCGCAGAAGATAGCAAAAGCCACAGAAGCAAAAGGGAGGAGCAGCAGCTGCAAGCAGCCTCTTTCTCTCCCTTACAGGGTAATGCAAACTACCCCCCAGGGCAGGGGTAGCAGTCACATCCGTAATTCCAACATTAGACCAGGGATCAATCATAAACTCTTAAGCCCACCCCATGACTGTATGTGTCTTTGGGGGGACACTCAGACACAAATCATAACACTACTTATTCTGCCAGGAATGTGGGTGTACACAGAGGTCCTCTCCAGGAATGAGAAATTGTCCTAGACCCAAGAGTGCTCCCTCACCAAAGTCACACTGCCCTCATTGGTGGCAGCTCCCCTAAAGTCCCTGATCAGCTGGTGACCTGGGGACAACATTACATGGCCAGCCAATCTGCACCATACATAGTTCATCCTCCTTTAACTCAATGTGGATGCACCCATTACTCACAGATTTTGTTGTGGATGCGCTGGCTAATCTATTCCAAACACAAAGCTCAAGGGGCCTGGGATATAGCTCAGCAGCATGTTGCCTGTCTGGCAAGTGCAAGGTCCCAAGTTCGATCCCTGTTTCAAAAAAGAAAAAAATTCACAAACCTTAGTGTTTCAGCATCCTCTTCAAGGGGATTAGAATTATGGAAACTTAAAGGCTGGGGAGGTAGCTCAGTGGTATAGCGCTTGCCTAGAATTATGGAAACTTTTTTTGTCTAGATCACCTGTCTTTCTACTGTCCTGTCCACCAACACGGACAAGAACAGAGTAGGTCACTATTATCAAAAGAAGTAATGAATGAAGGAGCAAAAAAGGGAAATATAAATCTACAGATTCAAACCCCGAAGAGATTGAGATCTGTAAACATTAGTATCTCCAGAAGAAACTGGAGGTGTCACAAAAGAATAAAAATGTCTCATGACCCACCTCCTTCAAAAATATTTGATCAAATTATTTTGTGAATCAAAATTTTTAAGGGATACATCATTCTCTACCACAGAAAAGTGGATACCTTCTTAAATCACTTTATGGAACAAACCTATTCCTTACTGCAATACTAAAACCTAATGAAACAGTACATAACAATTTTTGAACTTTTTTCTTTGTCACTGTGAAGATTGAACCCAGGACCCTGACACCACACAGAAAGACAGGGTCTCACTAAATTACTACGTTGCTGGCTTAAACTTTCCATTCTCCTGCTTCAACCTCCAAGAGTGTTGGGATTATAGGGATGTGCCACCACAGCAGGCCACAGCCATTTTCTTTTCTATAGTATATCTAAGAAAATCTTAGGCTAAACTGTTGACAAACCATCATCAAAGAATATTGAAAGGACATTGTGATTAACGAAGGTATCAATAGTGATTTGTTTCAGTAACTGAAACTCTAGCATCTCAAATCATCGCACCATGAAGTCAATGAAGAAAAACTACACAAGTATATGGAAATGTGCTAGAAAAACATGGAGGTGTAATTTATCTCTGATTCTAATAAAATTATTTAAAAACTAAAAGTAAAGTAAATCCTTCCAGTAATACTTTCAGTACTACTGAAAGCAGAGTACTATTTTCAGAATTACTGAAGGTAGACTAAGACTTTCAGTGGGATAAATAATGTTTGTCTCAAACAAACCATAAATATTCTCCTCAAAAGTCAATTTCATAGTCGCCTCCACTGTTTTCAAAAATAAGTCAAAGCGGTCACATCATCAATATTGTTCTGAAATTAGAGTCAATGTAATAAATCAGATATACACATATGTATAAACAGTTAAATTGTATTATACCTCAAAGTATCTAAGAGATAAAGGAGAAAATCTAATTTGTAGATGATATTATTGACTACCAGAACAATTTTTTAAAATCCGCTCACAAATTATTGTGTCTAGTCCTGCCAGCAGTGTGCGTGTGTGTGAATACTTTACACGTGCACACATATATAACCCTGCCTATAATATTTCATTTTTACAAATTCACCACTTATCAGTCCAATTATTTAAGTATAGGATGACCAATAATTGCATATTTTATGTTAAGTTTTATAAAATAATATAACAGGAAATATAAACATGACAATTTTATTAAATTTCTTCAATAAAAGAGTTGACTGGTTGAAATGACACCTGCCTAGAGATGCTTGGGATAAACAAATGGTGCTGTGCAAGTGATGCTCAGGGTAAACTGTTAAGTGGTTAAAATTACAACAGAGAATAATAAATAAATAAATAAATAAATAAAATTACAACCAAGAGCTCCCATTTACCATAGCAATGTAAAGCACTTAGAAATGAAATTTAAAAGACTATTAAACCCCATATGAAAGACTATAAAATGGAATTTTAGGATATAAAGCTGTATAAGAAAGGAAACAAAAGAAAAGAGGCAATATTTTATATATTTTATACATATATAACTTGCTATCTATGCATGGGGAATTTAACGATGCATTTTTTTTAAATCCAATGTTATAAGGTAAGCAACAAACCAAGAAGAGTTTTATTATAAACAACTCTGCTATCCCTGATATATAAAAGTCTTACAAAATTACTAAAACAAGTTAAGCAGCCAGTAGAAAACCAGGTCAGCGATATGAGTAGGTAATTCACAAAAGAAGAAATGAAAACAGCTACTAAATATGTAAAAGTAGAAATATACATTCAAGTTTATAGATAATAAAGTTGTAAATATACACACCACTACCTGCCTTGTTAATATAGAGTGTCTCAAAATAGATGTTAGGAGGGAAAAGTTTTCCTACCTGTGATGGATTGACAACTGGTGGTCAACTTGTAACACCTAGCTGAACTGAATCAGCGTGGTGCTAGGTGTGGAGGGCGCACCTGAGAATGGTTGCTAACAATATAACTAACAACATAACAATATAAAAAGGAGAAGTAAAGAGGAAAAAAAGGTCCTGGAGTTGCTTGTCGCGCTGGCTTTTCTGACATGAACTTGGCTGTTATCTTCACAGGAGCTCAGGACCAATGGCTGTGGTATTCTTCAGGGGAGCTCTGGTCCTTACTTTGAGCACTTCTAGCTGCTCCAGTGCAGATCACTCAGCCTGCTGGCACAGATCCTTCATCACACTGGCACAGACTTTCTACATTCCACCGCTGACTCTTGGGTCTTCCCAGCGCAGGTCCATGAAACAGGCCTGTATGAGACATTGTCATGGGCCTTAGGCCTCCAGTTGGATTGGTAGGGGGGCATGGTTATAGACTCTAGGTCTTCAGCTGGACTCATGCAGGATATTGCCATGGGGTCCAACGCCTCAGCTGGATTCTTCAGGTCTTTAGTGTGTGGACAGATTTCCTGCACTCTTTTGTATTTTAACTATTTGGGTGACTATTATAATAATACTATAAGTTATGTGTTCTGTACTAAATTGTTTCCTTTGCAAACCCTGACTACAACAGTACCTTTCTCAATGGCAGCTTGTAACATGTGTCAAAAACCTTAAAATGTACCCATATTTATTCAATAAATCTATATACAGGAATCTCAATAATATCAAAATGTACATTTGAAATGCTTGTCAGTATTTAATTTACATTATAAATAAAAAATATTCAGAAAAAGAATATGGTTAAGTTGTGTGTCATCTACATTATGGGATTACTTACTACCCCTGGGAATAAAGTTTCCTAAGGAATTTTAAAAACTGGGTCAATGGTCTGTCTAATAACTGGTAACAAAAGCAAGTTACCAAGTAGTTTGTATTATACGACTCCACCTATAGCACACAAAAATACATCTTTAAAAATTGGGAGGAAATAACAGAAAAGTAAGAGTTATTTCTCTTAGTTATGATGCTACAGTTATTTTCTTACATGTTTGTATTAGTTTGTATTTTATAGGTCTCCTGTCATCACTATATATTGCTTTTATAGTTGGGATATCTTTTGAAAAACACATTAGAGGTCACACTGGTCTCTATTTCTTCCACTCTGATGACAGAGATCTTAGGAAGTCTTTTTCCATCCTCCATGTAAATTTTATGTTAAAAGTCACACTATGCAAGATGTTATTACAAGTACGAACTATCTGGCTACTCTTCTTGACAGCAGAGCAATACATATTAAGCATTTCTGTTTTGTGAAATATCATGTGGAGTAGAAAAATCTGGGAAGCCTAAACACTGCCCAGAATTATGGAATATTCCAATTGTCAACAAACCCTCGGGCTCCCAGAAATCCATGCAGGTGGGTATTTCATCTGTGCAAATGCATCCCACTAAGGCACACGCCTTCCTTAGCCTACTGTGATGTTCCCGGCTCAGAATACTGGGACCATATGGAATTAGGGTTAATTCAATATTGAATCAGGGTTAAATTGCAGTTGGCACACAATTCTAAAAAGTGAAAATGGAAAAAGAGCGAGGGGCCAAGAAGAAGGGTAAAGGGAAGAATAAAGAAAGGTAAAGAAAGTTGAAGTCAAGATCCTGAGAGGAAGTAGGATCTACAATGCTTCCACTATCTTCTTACATGTGTAAAGAAGACTACACTGTAAAGAGACACAGTGCCTACTCTGTGCCCTTCAAACCCCAATATACCTGGCATCAGCCCATTCTACAGAACAGGAATCTTTCAATCGAATTAATACAGTGTCTCACCTAACCTTCACTTTATCAATTATCATGATGGAGAGCAAAGCCAAGATTGGGACAGGCTTCTTGTGTCAATTTTAAAGCAGTATCCGGGCTGGGGATATAGCTCAGTGGAATAGGCGCTTGCCTAGCAAGCACAGGGTCCTGAGTTCGTTCCCCAGTACCGCAAAAAAATAAAAAAATAAAGCAGTGTCCTCTTGCACATTAAAGCTTTCTTTTGCACTAAGTAGCAGGAAATTAATTGGAATCATTCTGGGATTCGTGACTTATAAACTTAATGCTCTTTTAGCATTAAGCATTATAGCATTTTAACATTTCGGCTGAGCAGATTTCCTAACCACAGTTTAATAGCAAAAGGCATTTAAAGTAACAGTCTTAAATGCCTTTCTGACCTCTCCAATTAAAGTAGAGGAAATTGGCTCTTAGAATGAGATGCTATGCTTTCATGGGCCATGGAAGACCTTGCTGGCTTCTGATGTTTTAACTATGAAAGAAAACGGCAATTAGTAATATTCCTTTTGTTCTTTCTCCCAGCTATCAAGATATTTCTGCTGAAGTAATCCACCTGGTCACATGCTTTCCTTTGGATCATTCTCTCTTAGTTTATCTTGGCTTTTATTCAGGTGTCGATTATGGATTTTATATTTTCTTTAATCTCTTAGAAAAGCCATGAGACTTAGTTTATTTTCTTTGGAGCAATCAAGAGGTTCATGTTATCATTGCCAGTTAATATTTATTGAATAATAGGCTCTGATAACCAACAAGAGACAAGCCCCACCATATCCTTACATTCTAATGAAACTTCACTTTATTTTTTGATAAAATGCAGTCAGATCAGATCACTTTATAATCATGCCTTTCTAATTTCTGTCTTCTGTTAATTATTAATGGAATTAATCCATGAACCCAAATCAGTCTTTAGCAAAGATATCCAAGTAATGCGTAAGCAGGTTTAAGTTTTGATTGGGGGACTTTGCTGATCATGCATGTATTGTTTACTTCAAGTTTACTTCAGTCTCTTTTGCTGATTTTAAAATACACAAATGCAATTCTCTTCTGAGGCTTAAAAAACAAAATATATTTTTTTAAAAAGAAAACAAATAGTGATATAACCATTTATTTCGACATACTGACTTCATGCAAACACACATTTGTAACTTCTAGGAAACAGAACCTATGCACAAAGAGTGACCAAGAATTAAAAGTCATTTGAATAATGACTCATGTGCATTTGGATAATGTCTCATGTATGCGCCTTTTGTTACCACTGGCGCTTTATGCGGGGACTTGACCGATATTGATTTTTCTGCTGCCCCCCAGCTTCTTCCCTCTAGGACAAAGCGCTGCCTTTCTGACTCCCCTTCTTATAGTTTCCTGGTGTTTGCAAAGCTCCTATGTGTCCTAGTTTGTATAGTTGCCCTCAGACTGCTGTTACTTCACGATCTGGTTCCACTTGCCAAGGTTTGCCTTTTGGACATATACTTTTACTTTCACCTAGCCCAGTGCATGAGCCTATTTCCTCTCCAGCACTTCTGAACGTGTGGATGCTCTAACAGAAGGCTACAGCCAGAACCTTACCTTATCTTCAATATATTTCTTATGTATCAGCATTTCTTGATCCTTTTCCCTACACTGTGCAATTTCTAGGCAGTACAATATCACAAGTAGAAGAGAGATGATAGATAGAAAGGTAAATGGACAGAGCGGCAGATAGATCAGATGAGAGGAGGGCTTTTGGCTTTATCTGCTCAAAAAATAACAATTCTGAATTTTTATTTCTTCTTTATTGGCCTCCTTTTCTTTCATCTTATACAAATATTTTCAGAATACCAAAGTCTACCTGTGAAGGAGGAGAATTCTTCCCATTAAAAAAGGACCAATTTCCTTTTCCTTTTTCTCTTCTTTTTTTTAAACTCAGGCTTGTCTGTGATTCTTTGAACTACGTAATGTTAACCTCTCTGCTACAGTCACAGACACAGAAGAAAAATGCAAGTCAGCACTGGAGACCTGAGAAAAATGTCCCAACCTTATGTGTATTGCTAAAACTTAAAATGTATGATTTCCCTTTTTAGAAGCAACTCACACACACCTCAGTCTACACTCATGTGCCTTACCCAGTCTTAAAATAAATTCTCTACTTACATATTTTATTAATGCACACTTGAGTTCACAATAGAAAAGATCAGGAAATACACTATTGTGGTCCTAAGCTAACCCATCAGGAAGTACCTGGATATGCTACCAGGAGTGGGGTAAAGAGCAACAAGCAGGTAACAGAATCAGGCACATAACATCTGTGTTACACTTGGTTTCGTTCACATAGAGTTTACTCTTGTTATATCTTAGCTGCCAATTCAAGACCAACCAGGAGAAGGCAGTACAGGCTAAACAACAAAACCTTCATTTTTCTTTAAAGCAAAAAATAAAAGGATTAACATAGAATCTTTATAGCTTAAATCTCTATACAAACTGTAGAAGCAGGTGAGCCTTGCTAACACCACATCCTTTGCTGCATTCCCGTGGCTCTTCTCATCACTCTCCTACCAACTTCATCATCCATTCTTGTACACTAAAATCCATGAAATACACAAACTACAAAACCTCTAAACATGAAAGTTTCCCACTCCTACCTTAAATTCCCTAACTTTTTCCTCTAACATTATTACCTAAAGCAAAGTTGCATTTTTTATAGTTTCTTTATGAGCCCATGATGCCTTTATATTACAAGATGTGTTTGTTATGAGCCTGAAGATCACTTGCTTAATGCCCAAATAAAAACATGTTTTATGCTTCTAACATATGGCAATTTCTTGTTCCAAGAACAGCAAGAAGTGAGGGATGTTTGCTAAGCCAGAAGGAGGATTCTAATTGGAACCTGAACCTCTGATTGGCTGGGAAACTCATTCACTGTACCACCTAACTGCCTCCAGCGGAGAGAGCAGGGTCGTGTATCTGACCTGCAGTACCCTGAAGAGAAAACAAGTCACTCTAAGACATTACAGAAGAACAGTTCTATTGAACAAAGCACCATGAGCTTCATTAATAATTAAGAAACACTTGAAGCATACTTGTTTCTGTGTTTCAATTTCCTAAAAGAAATTATTATCAAACAACTTTCAACAGAAGTTTGACACTGGAAAAGCAAACCTTCATTCCTTCCAGTTGAAATCTGGTCTTTGATGCCACCTTCATCCGCCCCCCCTCAGGTACACTGGGTCATCACAGTAACCTGACTGCTGTGCCTCTCCTCCAAACTTCTTTGTGCCCTGATTTCCTCTGTAATTACCTTCTCTCCAATAGAAACTTATTTTTACTTAAATGTCTATATGAATACTATTGAAATTTCTGAATTGTTGGATATGTGATCTCACCCTGCTAATTAAAATGACCAGATATGCAAAGGATTTTTGAATATTTTTAATTATTAGCTGGAATCTAGACTCCAGTTTTCTGGATAATCAGCTTAGCCAAACAGGAGACTTGAGAATACCTTTTCCTACTAAGTCTGAGGCCTAAAAGATAGGAAGTCTTGTTAAGGGTATGGAGAAAAGCAAATACTGTTGGAGGGATTATAAAATGATACAGTCATTATGGAAGAGTATAATTTCCTCAAAAATTTAAAAACAAAAATAATAAAAATAAAATTACCAGATAAGCGAGGAATCCCGCTAACGGATAAATATCCAAAATAAACAAAGTCAGTGTCTCACAGAAACACACCCGCCTCCCGCGTTCATCGCAGCGTCACTCACAATTGTCCAGACACGGGAAACACTGAGCAATGACACTGACCTGGGGAAGCTCAGAAAGTCCAACTTAGAGAAACAGAGAGTGAAACCGAGGTTGCAGGGGACTGGAGGTACAGAAGGAGAAGCTGGTCAAGGGCATACAGTTTCAGTTATACAAGAATACAAGGTCTGGAGACATTGTACAACATGTTGACCACTGATAATAACAACAATGAATCATATACTTGAAAGTTGCCAAGGAGATAGGTGTTAAATATTCTCAGCCACAAAAATCATGAGCAGTGTGAGGTCAAAGATATGTTAATTATTTTTAATTATTTCACAAATGTATACCTATCCCAAAATATCACACTGTATCTTGTACATACAATTTTCATCAATTAAATAAAAAAGGAAACCAGTAGATAGGAAATAGTATTTGTAGAATAGCATATACAATTCCCCACATGAAGATTTAAGTGTAAATCCAGGATAATGTCTATTGGCTTATACATATGAAGCAAGAATCACCCCTTGTCTTTTTTGGAACAGCTATCCTAATAGGTGTAAGTTAATATCTGATTGTGGTTTTAATTTGCATTTTCATGATAACCAACTAAACATTTTTTTTCATATTCTGTTAACCATGTATGCCTTTCTTTTCAGATCTAGTCAGGTCTTCTGCCCACTTCTGATCAGATTATTAGGTTTTACTGTTGAGTTATGAGGCTGTATTTTCAAAATATATGGTATATAAGTACTTTCTCCCATTTGTACAAGTCTTTCTTATTTTGTAGCTTGTTTCCTTTGCTGTGCAGAAGCTTTTGAGGGTGACACAACTTCATTGTCTATGTTTGTTTTCATTGCCTGTGCTTCTGGCATGCCATACAAAACAATCACTGTCAAGGCCAATTTTAAGACCTTTTTCTTCATTTTCTCCTAGGATATTTGAGGTTTCAGATTCATGTATAAGTCTTTAAAGTTTCTAATCCATTTTCTTTGTATGAACTATGATAAAGGCCCAATTAATTATTTTAAAGTTGGAACACAATGGTTTTTATCACACATCTAATTGTTCATGAGAGGAAATGCAATGAGAAACTGCTTCCCACACTCTATGTGAAATCCAACAGAATTCTGAGTCCAGAAAACACGCAGCCACTGATGGAAAAAAGAAAATGTCTTCATTTTCCCCATACATTGGGGAGATGCAGAACATAGAAGAGTTTCAAATGTAAAGAAAGTATAATGTCTAAGGATCTGCTTCTTGTAGAATCACTGGATCCAAAGGCTGGGCTTGAAACTGTGATTGAACACACTGTGACTCCTCCAAGTGCCACATCTGTGGTAGCTCTGCCTCCTGCTGAGGACACATTCTATACATACCTAATTATCAGGCTGAAGAAGGCATGGAGGGGATGGCAGAGGGATGGAAACAGTGGGACAGCAGGGACTGCAGACCATCCCGTGTGTGCATGTGTTATTCTCTATCTCTTCCTCAGGGGCCACTGCCTTCATGCTCAGTGGCCAGGCTGCTCTGCTCTGGCCAGGTGCTGGCCCTAGACTAACAGAGTTACACCAGGCTCTGTCTGGCTGGAAGCTGTATCCTCCTGTCACTTAGAAGTGGATCATATGGGGAAATTAGTTCTTCTGCTTAATAACAAAGCACAGAGAGTCTGGCAAAACACTAAACATATTTATAAGTCATCTCCTTCTCTCTCAAACCTATTGGGAGGAGAAACAGATGCAGAGGAAAAAAGGGAAGTGAGAGGTTGAAAGTCCTCATTATTCATGAAAGACAGAGGCATATTCTGACAGCAGCATTGAAGCAGGTGATTGTGGCCAATGAACTGTTCTGGTCAGCTGCAGACCAACTGTGTCCCAACAGGAGGCTCAAATCTCTGCCCCTTATGGGTCTGGGGAATCTTGATAGGAATTAACTGTTGCTACTGATGTTTGTCCTGGTTTGGCAGATATGTTAAATACCATGACTTTAATGAGTCTGGATGAGTATGAGGTCAGTGTATGGTGGTGATTTCTCTAGAGATGTAGGTATAAATTCCCAAAGGAAATGGAGCAGGGAGGATTCTGCTTTGGCAACTTGTCATTTAAAAAGTCCCAGTTGAGGATGGTATCATCACATGAACTACTGACAGTCTGCAACTCATCAAATAGGAGCCAGAAAGCCCTTCCAGAATGTTCAATAGGGTCCGAAGAACCCATCACCAACTTTATAAATAATTTCATAAAATTTTATTGATATTAAAAATCCTATCCTGGTTTATAGACATCATGCTATATTATAATGCACTTTTCTTATAGCCTTAACAGAAATAAATTTCACTTCTAAGAAATGAAGGTTTTGTGGGTGCTATGGTTTGGATATTGCTTTAATATGTACCCTAAGGTTTCACATGGCATTATTGGAATTAGTGTGGGACCTTAAAGAAGTGGGGCCTATTGGGAGGTTGTTAGATCAATTGAAGGTACTACCTTTGTAGGGGGTTAAGGTAATTTTGTGTGACCACTTGCTAGGACTCACAAGAGGGCGTTATTAAAAACTTGAGTCAGCCCCATCTAGCTCTCTGCTTTGCTGTGTACAGAGAGATATGATTTCTTCCTCCTACATATACTCCCTGGATGAGGAAACTTCCTGAGTAAAGAGAAGGTGATTGCACATGTAGAGGTCTTATAGCTACTTACCTATGCAGGAATCTAAAAGAAAGAGAAGTATTTCCCATGCAGTTGGTTTTTGTTCATGAACTCTCTACATACCCCGATGTCTTCAAGACTTTCACCTACTTTCTCTTTCATTACATCTACTGTTTCTGTTGTAATATTTAGATCTTTAAGCCATTTTGGCTTTATTTTGGTGCATGGTGATAGGCTTGAGTCTAGTTTTAGTCTTCAGCACGTAGAAAGCCAGTTTTTCCAGCACATTTATTAAAGAATTTATCTTTCTTCCAGTGAATATGTTTGGCCCCTTTGTCAAAGAGAAAGTGGAAGAGTGCCTTTGTGGTTGTGTCTGCATCTTCTAATCTGTTCCATTAATCTTCAGGTCTGTTTTTTTTTTGCTGTTGTTGTCGTTTTTTGTTTTTTACCATACCATGCTGATTTTATCCCAGTAACTTTGTAGTATAATTTCAAATAGGAGATTGTGATATCTGCCTTACCTTTGTTGCCCAGGATTGCTTTTGCTATTCTTGGTCTCCTCTGGTTCCAGATAAATTTTACAGATGTTTTTTTTTTTCTCAAGGTCTGTAAGAACAAGAGGATTTCAATAAATGGAAAAATATGCCTTGTTCATGGATAGGAAGAACCAACATTGAGAAAATGGCCATACTACCAAAATTGTCATACAGATTCAATGCAATTCCCATTAAACTACCATTAGCATACCTCACAGACCTAGAGAAAACATCCCACACATGTGTAAACATAGTATTTCCTCCCTACTGTAAGAACCTGAATGAGTAATAAAATCTGAAAGGCGCAATAGATACTGTGAAAGGGAAAAGAAACTGCTCAAATAGGAGCAACTAGGATGAAGGAGGAGAGAGGAAAAAGAAAGAAGAAAAATATGTATATATGCACACAGCATAGCTAGGATAATTGTTCTGCTAATATCTGTTGGTTTATTGAAAGGAACTGTTAATGTGTAATTTTTTGATCAATCTTGCATGCCTATATCTGGTTATATTCGCAACCATTTTGAAGATGACATTATGTAATATAACAACCATTGATAATATCCTATCACCATGTTTAGAAATTCTGTCTCATTTTTATTGTTCTCTATGCTGTTTTGTTTATTTATTGGTTTCGTTATTTTGGTTTTTTAAAATGAAAAACAAAATTTATATGTATACATAAGGACACCTGGAATAGGTGTATTGCTGTTTTCTGTGGTTTATTGAAAGGAACAGGAAATAACTAAAATTTTCTTTTTTCTGGACAAATTTTGCACGCTTGAATTTGGTAATCAGAATGACTGACTTGAAAATGACAATATGCAGTATAACAGCCATTGTTGAACTCCTACCATCTTTATGGTGAAGATCTGTATCATTTCCAATGCTGTTTCTTTTTTATTACTTGTTACTGTCTTTGGTGAATCTTACATTCTTAGGTCTGGTGGAATGAGCAACTTCACTGAAGACTGTAGTATGTAATGCAGCAACCTTGTTAATTCCTATTTTGTTTTGAGGTCCTTTATCATTTTTGTTGTTTTTGTGTTGTTTTGATTTTGTCTTCATTGTTGTTTTGTTAGTTTTTTTAATGTTTAAAATAAAAAAATCAAAAGAAAGCTCTGTTAATGTGCTTTGCTTTTTAAGACCAAGGATATAAATGTATGGATTGTTTTTTCTAAAGTTAAACTTAAGAATTTAGATGTAATTTCAGTGTTGTCACTTTGTGCAAATAAGTGGGATTTGAATTTCAGTTTGGGCACTCGGTCTTTAAAAGGTTCATCATCACTGACTTAAAAACTCTCAGTTTTAACAAATCAGTCCAGTTATGGACAAAATAATCATTCAAACCATCTTCCCAACAGACTAAAATGAGAAGCACTTTTAATGAAAAATAGTGTCACCTACAACCTGTGTGATTCTTTCACTTAGACTGTCTATCACGTGTGAAATGTTAGGAAAATGTAACAGATAATCAAAGGGGAAAGCAAAAAGACAAAGGTAACTCACACATTACCCAAAGTAGGAAAAGACTTTACATATGTGTCTTGGCTACTTTTCTCTCATTGCTAATAAAAAGTACCCAACGACCAAAATGAAGGAAGGAAAGGTTTGTTTAGCTCACAGTTTGTGGAGGTTTCAGTCCATACTTGGCTGGCTCAGAGGCAGAGTGGCACATGGCAGAGGACAAATGTTCATGGCTGCAGAACACAGTAAAAACAACCAGAGCAAAAGGAGGAGTGCTGGCCAGCAGTCTTCTTTACCTCCCTTACATTGTAAACAGGCTGCCCCCACCTAAGGAGGTGTAGCTCTCACACAGTCTCCGTGCCCTCCTCTTCCACACGTTCAGGATGTGTACAAAGTAAGCACCCTGGCTTCCTGCTGGGTCACTCAGCCAAACCTCTAGACTCCCCAGGTTGACACAATGTATCAACCATAGCAATACTTTTATGAACATATGAAAGAATATAATTAATATGTGAATATGTGAAAGAATATAAAGATGAAACATGTAAAGTGGAGGGAAAGATGAAGAATTTGAATTTATGAAAGAATCAAAGTACAGTGCTCTAGAACTGAAAGGCACAATGGTTAAGATTCATTGTATGGGTTCAACAGTAGATGACAAAGACATTATTGTACCAGAAGACAAGTCAATGTAAAAACCCAAACCAAGGAAGAGAAAAATAAATCAATGGAAATAAAGAAGAGAAAAACATAAAAGAAGTGTAAGGATATGTTTCTTCAAAGAGAGAAAAAAATTGCAGCAAACATCTTGGTGCATACCTGTACTCCCAGCATGCTGAAGGGCTGAGGCAGGAGGATCATGAGTTCAAACTCATCCTGAACAACTTAGTGATAAACCAAGGCCCTGCTTCAAAATAAAGGTATTTGAAAAAAGGAAGAAAAAAGAGGAAGGGCCAGGAATGTAGATAAGTGCACAGGTCCTGGCTTTAAGTCTCTGAAACAAACAAACAAAAAATACTTTCCAGAAATAGAGAAGAAAGTGGGAAAATAATAACCAAAGCATTAATTTACACATGGAGAAAAAGTCCAGCAAGTCATCCAAAGCAAGATAAATAAAACAGTAATCATAATTAGGCACAACATAACAACACTACTGAAAAAAAGGTGAAATCCTGAAAGCAATTGCTATCAAAATGCTAGTGGAATTCTTATTAAAATTGACAAACTGGTGCTAAATTTTATATGAAAATAAAAAAAACATATAATAGCCTAAGAAAATTTTCTTTAAGGAAAATACAGTTTGAGGACTTAAACTACCCAATTTCAAATTTTATAAAGCTAAAATTGTTAAAACAGTACGGCACTACCATCAAGATAGGCGTGCAGATCAATGGAACAAAATTGAGAGTACAAAAAGCAACATTTGTGTTTATGTTTAACTAATTTTTCAACAAAAGTGCCAAGACAATTCAATAAATGATCTTGAGACAATTATATATGTATATGAGCAATGGCAACAAAAAGAACTCTCATGAGGAAATTAAATTAGAATGGCTCGTATGCAAAAAAATACTAAGTAAACTATTAAATTTATGGAAGAAAATGTAGGGAAAAATATTTTATTTGAATCTTAGTGACTTCAGGTCAGGCAGAGTTCTTCATGAGAATACTAGGAAATGAGTTATAAAAGGAAAAAATGATGAATGTGACTTCATTAATGTATAAAATTTTTCATTTTGAAGATTTAATCAATAAATTGCAAAGACAAGCCACAGATCCAGAGGAAATGCTTTGAAATTATGTATTTGATAAAAGACATATAGCTACAAAAATATAAAGAACACTTGCAACTAAATAAGAAAATAATGAAATTTAAAAATAGCTAAAACTTGAATTGACATTTCATCAAGTGAAATATCAA